>NDFZ01004255.1:7315-66365 GCA_002192655.3 Mamestra configurata
AAAAAAAAAAAAAAAAAAAAAAAAACATGCATTCTCATTATATGAGTATCAAGCAAAAGGGTTTACTGAGAGAAATACGGAAAAGCTTGTTTTTAATTATTATCTTTAAAAATAATTTTAACCAGTAAATGATATTTTTTTGTTGAAAAAACTTATAAACATACCTAATTTTAGATATATAACAAATGTCAAATTCTGTATGATTTTAATCATTTACTCCTGAACGGCCGAACGAATTTGGACGAAACATGGGCCTTAAACCTTTGAATATATTACTGTATTATTACGCTACCTCGGGATAAGTTTCTATTATTATTATTATTATCTATATGACGCAAGTAAACATCAGTTTAGTCTGTTTAGAGTAAATACTTAAAGTTACACAAATCAGTGCCTCCAGCCTCGAGCGGTAATTAAGACAAGTCAGCTGCAAATGGCTGCCAAACATTAGCAGTTACTGTAAATATTTTGAATTTCAACCAAAAGCAGTATTAACCAAAAATTGCTAGACAATTCAATTAAATTGTCTATCAAATCTCCTGTCTAAGTAGGTAAGTATTTTAACCAAACAAATTGAATTTCTGCAGCAAAAACATCACATTTTTTTTTGCTGCAGAAAGTCAATTCTCGTACTTAAAAACTAAATAAAACAAAATGTAGGCAAATTAAAGATGATTTCAACAGTTAGCGACAGCGATGGTCGTTTTCGCATTACCTCGGATTCAAGTCATATCCAAAAATGGCCCCTTAATAGCTTGGATTGTGATCTGGCAAAGCCAAAGTCTTTGTCAACACTATTATTGTGTGTGTTCTAATATGTATCATCTTTATCCTAGTGGTTAAAAAAAAAGCCAGCCAAGTGCGAGTCGAACTCGCGCACGAAGGGTTCCGTACCATTATCTATAAAAACGGCAAAAAAATCACGATTGTTGTATGGGTGCTTAAATATTTGTTTTAATTTAATTGAATTATTTATTTTTAAAGTGCCCTTGTTTCCCAGTAACTGGGTAACAAGGGCAAGACTGGTGTCAGACTATCTGGCTTCTGATAATCCGTAACGACTACCAAAGAAGTACAAATGACATCCGGGACCAATGGCTTCCGAGGCATGGAGGAGTCTCGATATGTTAAGATGGTCACCCATCCACCGACCGACCTCGGCAAGCTTTGCTTAACCTTGAAGATCGACCCGTGTTGCTGTTATAATCGACCAGGAACTACTCACATTTTAAGTGATTAATGCCTTTGTTAGTGGTAATTACCCCGTTTGTATAGTTTCCAACCGCTTTTGAGTTTTGAATGCGGGTTCGGGGTGTAAATTGGTTTAAACAATGGGGTCTTTGACGGTGAGGGTATCGGGAGCTTTCATTTGAGTTTCTGTAAATTAGATAGTGTGATTTATTGTCTTTGCAATAGACTAGCGGGCCGCCCCGGCTTTGGCCGGTTTATCTATACTAATATTATAAAGAGGTAAAGCTACATTATTTGTGAGTGCCGTAAGCACGGAAACGGAAAAAACGGGATATGTGCGTAAGAAGTCGCGGGTGAAGTGCTAGTTTATAAATAATATGAATGACGTTTAATCAGCGACTTAAGTGACATGGGCAGGTCATTAAACGATATTGAACCAAAGATGTTACTGAGGTCGCTGAAAAATCGGTGCAGTTAAATTAAACGGCTGAATAAGCTATTTGACTGCGACATATATCTAACTTTGCCTTGGATAGGTGTAACAGAAAAAAATCTCACACTTATTAAAATTAAAGACTGGAAACAAAAATATTTAAAAAAAACTGTAAATAAAATAATGATGTACCTACTGAAATGATTCTGATGAATCTATACATATGTATAGATTCGGCAATCGTCAAAATTTTCATCTCGTACATGATGAAGAAAAAAAAAGACAAAAGTGAACTCGTATATAGAAACATAAAAGTTTTGACAAAACATCTTCCATTACTGACTATATATAGAGTAGTTTTGATAATTCGTGGGTTTGTTAACGCTCACTATGATATGCTTATCCAGTTCAACACAATGCTATGTTCCACCGACAGTTCTAAAATTTCAATGTCGATGTCAATATTAGGGAATGATCGGTCAGGAGAACTATTTGTATAAAGTCGCCCCCCGCAGCATTTATCTGTCTTTCTGAACGCGATAATTTGAGAAATTACCAAACGTATTGTAACGCGCCAGTTAATGCCGGGTACATAACGACTACTACTAGTGCCATCTAGTATCGAGTAGCAGAACTAAAAGAGTCAAGTACCTTCTAGTTTTTCTATACCAGAACATTATACAGTTCTCGATATCTGGTCAGTCGGCATCGGTAGTTTCGAGTACTTTCCAGATGCTTCTACTGTAGAAGGTTCTGGAATTAATTGATCTAAATAAGGACCGCATAGCCCGCGACCGAGTCAGTATTGGATTTTGGAGTCGGTATTGAATTTGCGATACAAGCGAATACTTCGGAAACGATCTCAAGTGCAATTAAAGTGATTGTCATTTTGGTTATTTAATCGGCTGTTTTTACTGTCACGAACCCCAAGCTCGTACAGATATTCTATTTCACGAAGTCCGTTTGGCTCTGGTTGTAGTAGTGACGTGTAGTGATAGGCGCGCTAGTGTGTGTAAACGTAGGTAGCGTTAGGAAAGAAATCTGACACGCATTATATATTTATTTAATAAATTATATAGACAATTTAAGTAAATAATATTTAGCTATTAGAATGATAAGTTGCAGAGAAAAGAAACAACAGTTGAAAGTAAATAATATTTTTATTTATTACAGAGAAGAAACAAAAAAATCAGCACTTAATCACTATCAAATTCAATTTCTGATTCGCTTTCGTCAGAATCGTTCCCTAAGTTAATTATGAACTCAAAATCCAGGTCGACGTATTTTAAGTATTCTTTTTCAATTTTTTCAACATGAGCACAGGTTTTTTGCCATGTTTCACTGGTTACTCTATCCAAGCTTTCAAAGATCAGTCTTTCCATGTTCGTCATGTTTTGTTCGATATTCTTTGATGCGATATAATTTTTTACAATACCCCAAATATTTTCAATAGCATTTAATTCTGGGTGATAGGGGGGAAGACGTATGACATCAAAACCCTTGCTCTTAATAAAATCATCAATTTTATACGTTATGTGTTCATCTTTGTGTTTTTTTATAATATCGTACAATTCCAATTTAAGGAGAGATTGCTCAAATGCTATACCCTTATCCCTGAGCCATTGCTGCATGTCTGCTTTCTTTGTAGCCGACGTCGGTAGTTTTTCAGTCCGTGTGTTGTGATATGAAGCATTGTCTAAGACAATGACAGAGCGTGGGGATAAATTGGGTAAAAGTTTTTCGTTTAGCCATTTAACATAATTATCGTAGCTCATATTAGAATGGTAATCGCCAGCTGTTGAGTTGGCTTTATAAATCAATGAAGCATTTTCAATAAATCCATCCTTTGTACCCGCATGCACTAATATAAAGCGAGTGCCTGTGCTAATTTTTTTTAAGAATGGTGTACTCTCTTTCTTTTGTGCCCAGGTGTTGTTTCGCACGTGTGTTGAAAGGACATAACTTTCATCGGTGTACACAATTGGGCGACCTTGACTGCGATATTCTGACATCTTCTTCAAAAATTTTAAACGCCACATTTGTATATCATGACGCTCCGTCAAAACTTTACGGTTATTCTCTGTTTTACGCCACTTGTAACCTAACTTCAGTAACAATTGACGAACAGTTTCGATACAACCATCAAAACCAATTTTTTCATTTAATACAGTTTTTAACTTAGCCAACGTTGGAATTTCTTTATGGATGACATGGAAATTTTGTATAGTACTGCGAACAACATCGGCTGTAAAATTATCTATTTCTATCTTACTATCCCGCTTTCTTCTTTTCTTCATAGGAGAAGTGAAATTTGATGAGCAGGATGGCAATTCCTTCTCTTCTTTTAATATCCGTTGAACAGTTTTCATAGAAACACCTGTAGCCTCAGCTGTACGCCTTGTAATATCTCGTAAATGAGACAAATCACAGTTAGGTTCCGCAACTGATTTTGTGAATTCATACTCTTCTCGCAGGAAATGATAAACGCTAGCTATCATGCTTCGACCCTAGAACAAAACCAAATCGAAATACCTATTTAAGTAACAAGTTTCATAATATTAGATAGATAAACTCTTAATAGCACACAAAAAGTAGTAACAATAGTTAAAAAAAAATGTTACCTCACTGTGGACAACTTTTCTGCGTTTACTTGCCATGCTGACGTTACTCTTTGAATTTTTTAGCGCGGAAACAAAACACTAGTGACTCTGACCGCGTCGCGATCGTGACTGAGCGCTCCCGAGGTTACGCACACTAAAACAGTGTGCACGTACAGACCTTACAACATTCATAGTCAAACGGACTTCGTGAAATAGAATATCTATAACAGTATTTTCATACGGCTATCACCGATCGACGGAGTGATTAATGAGAAAGGTTTAGGTTTTTTATTCACTAACATTTTCTGTAAATTGGCTCAAATATTTCAATGATTCTTAATGATGTCAAAAAAATCATGCAGACTGGAAGTTTATACAAGGTGTAACAGAAATAACGTAAAACCTGAAAAGGGGTCGTTGTACTTGTCATCATGAATAACTTTTACTATGTTACCAACCCTTAAATCGTAAAACAATTACATCTTTTCAATTTATTTTGTCGAGTCATGCAAAAATAAATGTATGGACACTTAATTTTACGGTAAAAATTGATGATGAGTACAACAATCGACCCTTTTCAGGTTTTTGTAATTTTGTAAACAAATAATCACAAACGGGTCTAAATTATCATTCAAGTATATTTCCCTCAACAGCTTCATCATACCGGCTAACATAGTCTCACGACACGCAGTTTGAGTCTCTCGTCGAATTACTGTTTGAGATTGCAGTCATATTGGCAGGCTGGCGTGCCAGCTATGCTGTGGCATTCCACTGGCGGCCAGTGATCCCGGTATTAGCATGCAATATTGTTGCACTGGCATTACATTGATACGCTATGTACTGTATGGGTGCTTAATTTATCAAGAGTTAATGAGCTAGATAAGTGGATTTTAGAAAAAAAATTGTAAAAGAATTTTGTAACTGTATTTGGTCTTTTTAGGGTTCCGTACCCGAAGGGTTACCAACTTAGCTATAGGAATTAGTAAAACTGTGAAGACTGAAAAATGCAATTTAATATCAACAACGTTCAGAATCCGATATAATTTGATAAGCCTCTATTCGAAACGACACAACTACAATTTGTTGAAATGCTCCACAATATACATAAATATACTTTATAATTTCATAAATAATAAAATTTTAACTTTTTGAAAATTCATCCTTTGTGGGGATGGGATGGGAATAAGGGGATGAAAATTTGAATTGTGGTTTGTAATATATGCCGATGGTGAATTCCATTGCGTGAAAAGCTCGCGTCTCAATACAATTTGTTTCATCGCGTAGCGCGTTGGTCACTAGGATTTGCTACGACGTAGCAGCGTAGCACGAGGTTAACTTACTGTGCGGTTGCTACGAAACTGCGTAGCAACTTCGGATCTCCGCTTTTAGTATGGGAGTTATACGTATTATTAGTTATTATTATTACGATATTATATAGTTTTGACTGTGGCCTTATAAACTATGCTATCGTTTATGATAAACTATAATTTATAGACAAGTGTCAATTCAAAGAGCCACCGGCCCTGGAACGCAAAAGGCTTTAGGAGGAACACGGATGGGTTTTAGTCAGTAAAAGTCTGATATGTCCTTCCGCTTCACCCAGAGCGGAAGAACTCATTTGACGATTTCCCATATTCAAAAAAAAATGTAATTTGAATTCAGCGTGTATCCTTGTGATATGGCTCGAATTAATAATAAGGATACAATGTAGAAATAAGACAGAAATAACAATTCCGAGAACCCTATTCTTATATTAAACACTAAGTTTTATAAGTTCAATTCAACAATCCTGAAGCAATAACATGTCACGGAAAAATATTTCGGGATTTTGTTAAATCTGAGAGAGCTGTGTTATATTGTGAGGAAGAAACTTGAAACAATATGACGCGTACTTGAATCACAAACTTATTCTGTTAATTAATTTTCTTGAGTCGCGACATGTTTACAGCGACCGTGCTCAGTTTGAAGATGAATCTTTTCGACACAATATTTTGAGGAAAATTATAATGATAAGACGGGTTTATTTATTATTTATTTATTTATTAAAACTTTATGCACTAGCAAAATCACTGTACAAAGGCGGACTTAATGCCTTAGGCATTTTCTACCAGTCAACTTTAGGGTGGTGCAGAGTCAACATGGCAACTTAAAGAAAAACTAAAAATAGAGAGAAGAAAAAAAAAAAAAAAACATTTATAAATACATAGATACGAGTACATACAAACACATAAACAAAGTTATTAACAAAAAACGAATCCAACGAATTAACGCTGTGATGATTCTACCAACTTCTTGCAAATGTGCTCACGTGCGTGCGTGCGTATTTATAGTGGCACGTTTAAGTGATGTACACGGTGTTACAGAAAAAACGTTAACCTGAAAAGGGGTCACAGTACTCTTTATTATGAATATATTTTACTATGAAAACAAATATCAAAAAACGAATCGCTCATTGCAGTCGCTGATAGAACGTCCCTTGCAAACTTAAAGTCAAAATCAATTATTTCAATTAAACCACTAAAGCATTTTAAACGTCAACATTACCAATTTAAGAAAAAATAAGAGAGTTTAGTCGTCTTTCCGCAAAGATACAATGGAGAAGTACAAACAAGAAACTCTATTTCTGAATCTTTAAACCGATACTTAATTGCACTTATAAAGCCAATAAAATGAAAAATGCTGTCTCCCTAGATCTTAATCAGGTCACCACTCAATCCTTTGTCATCGATAAAAAAACTTAAAACACAATGAGACGCGACGCGATTTATTTATATCAGTACAAAGAAAAACGCCACAAACAACTTGCAGGCAACTAACTTTTCAAACAATAATGAATATTTTAGTAAAATTTCCTTTTTATGTTAAAAGAATATGCAAATGATAGAACTCAAATTGATAACGATCAATGGAATAACAAAAAGTTCGTATTCAAATAATAATCTTTGCTTTTGAAGATGGCTTCCGAGAGTAACCTACTTAAAACACAAATGAATTTGCATCCAAATTGTATGCGGTCACTTGAGTGATGTTCTTGTTCGCCGAAGTTTTTTGATATAATTAATGTATCTATTATATTTATAAATATAATATAATATAATATATCTTGGGACAACTCACACACGGTCATCCGATCCCAAACTAGGCAGAGCCTGTGCTATGGCAACCAGACAACTGATAAACATACTTATATATTTCCAAATACATACATATTATAGACAAATTACACCCAGACACGGAACAAATGATCATGCTCATCACACAAAGATTTGTCCTGGGTGGGAATCGAACCCACGACCTCCGGTTTAGCAGTCAGGGTCACTAACCACTCGACCAACAGGCCAAATATTCTTTTCTTACTATAGGTACCTATTGGGGTAGGCCGATTTAGTCTGCCTATTGTGTCACCCTATGTAATGTTTTTCTTCGTCTATATTTTCTGTTACTTATATGGTGTACATAATAAAGAGTATTCTATTTTATTCTATTCTGACCGGATGCAGTTGAATACCAGTATTTTACATGGGGCGTTTATTAGTGCAGTACTATTGAACTTCATGGCGTAGAAAATGCGGTGAGCGCACAATCGTATTCTTGTAATATTTAAGCATAACACGGTACGATGACAGTTATTTTAACAAAAATATATTATTTAGAATAACACAACACAAAAAATTACGGACCAGTCTCATACCTTAAAATGGTGATATGTTTCCTAAATGTAACAACATCTTCAAGCAATGTGCTTTATGATAGTTCAGTACGAGATAAGGCGAACAAGATAAACTTGCTCAATGCTCAAACAATAAGAAATAAAATTTCAATTTACCAGAAACCAAAGCAAAGTTGACGTTTGTTCGTCATTTTACAACAAAACTTAAAGGAAAAAGTAACAAAATGTTTCTACTTAAGTATTTCTTCGTAATACCATTTGAAATACTTTCATAGCTTGTAAGCAAAATTAATTACACTCACAAAAATAATTTGCAGAATAAATTGTTTAGGAAATTAACGTCCCTGAGCTAAGAGCTGTTTCACACTTAGACTTTTTGAGTTTGAAACAACCAATCAGCGCGCTCGATATTTAACTATAGGTGCAAGAGCGAGCGAAGCGAGCTCGTGACTTGGGGCACCCCGACTCGGACAGGTTAGGTAAGAAGGGGATGGACCTTTCCCCAACTTTATTAGGTCGCTTGTCGGCTTCCAGTTTATGTTTACAATGTATGTAGAATCTGACCTGCACAATCGACTAACTAGGTAACACGATACCCCTTGACAAGACTATTGTCAGATTTCATGGCTTCTGATTGCTTTTAACTACTGTCAAAGATCTGCAAATGACAGCCGGGACGCAGGAAGCAGAGCCTACCTACTGAGTTTTGAATTTGGCTTCTGATTGGTCGTTAAACTCCCATAGTAGACTTTATCTACAAAATACACCAATTTTTGAAACAACCAATCAGTGCGCTCGATATTTTGCTATGGGTGCAAGAGCGTGCGAAGCGAGCTTGTGACTTGGTGGACTCTGCTTATATACGGCCGGGACCAACAGCTTGTCGTTTCCAAGGTACGGAGGAATCTCGGTATGATATGTGGGTGACCATATCATACCGAGATTCCATTTCATGGACCCACCTCAGCATGTATGTGTATGTATATGTTTTGTTTGTGTATGTACTGAGTTAGGTTTAGTATAAATAGTTATAGTTTACAAACGTAAATTAAGATTTTGTTTGAAAAATTATTTCTGAATACTTGACCTGCCATGAAACACCTTGGTTTTTACCTTAAGCTCTTATCAATGCGACATGATACTTATTAAGAACGACTGTCAAAGCAAAAAGAACGGGATTGATCACGTGTTGCATGTTAATCCCATAGATATTTATTTATTTATTTATTTAAACTTTATGTACAATAGTGGTACATGGGCTTGGACTTTATGCCTGACTTTATTGCAAAGACAGTTGGTAGTGACAGTTGGTATTGCAAAGACTTTGCTCGTTTGAATCGCTGCATAAAATCCCCGTGTGAAACCGCTCTAAGTCTTAACAATAGCGTTATGTAGCCTATTAGGTAGGAAAGCTATAAAGTCACGGTCTCGACTCACGAGGCAAGCCCGCCTTTGTTCTCAAGTAGGGTTTGCATTTACTTAATGAAATATTACGGGTTGTTTATTGTGGAGCAGTTAACTACGAGAAAATAAATGTACAATGTCAAGATGACATGGACAATTTTCGATATAACTCGATCCCAAATTATGTCACTTTTCAAGTCGCATGAGATTTCATTTTCCTGATCCTGTTTTAAAGAAATAGCATGCAAAAAACCGGCTGATAGTACCTACTTGTCGTATTATCGGGTGGCGGATTAGAGGAAGAAGTAGGTATTGTAGAAATTTAACTAGTTGAAAATTGAGAGTTCAGAAAGTGTGTGAGAAGTTCAGAAATCTCCTCTATTAACAATACAAAAAAAATAAACTTGCTTTAGCGAAACTTCAAAAATTTCGTAAAAGGTCGATAGAAGGCCCATATTTTTCATCTAAATTCTTTTGAAATTTTATTCAGCAGCTCATTACACAACTTTTTTTATTCAATAAAAGTTTTAAAATATTTGTGGTAGTCTCACGAGGTTTCTTTTCATATAATTTTGGTTCAATAAGAATTATTAAATAATTTATAAGTTGGTCCTTATTGATTTCAATTAACTCAAAACATTAGGTAAGTACCTATAATTATTCTGAATCAGTTGCAATTTACTGAGGTATTTACAAGGAAGATGTTCAAGGAAACGCTCAAGAAGACACATCCACAAACAAGAAAGAAAGAAAACTATTTTATTTGGCACACACTGGTACACACAATGTTGGTACAAATAAAAGGAAGCTTAATTACAATAACACACAAAAGCGATGTTGGCTGGGTTAAAAAAATATGATTCTATTTAGTCCGTCAGTAAGATTATCGGAACATATTGGATATATATTTTTCATTTTATTAAATCTATAAAAAAATACGAAGATTAAACGGATCAAAGATAAGGAGTGGGGCTTGTAACGACGCGTTCCAGTAAAAAGTGTCACTCGTGTGACTGGTGACGTCACACTGCACACACAAAATGCGTGACCAATATTTTTTGGAAATCTCGCTGACGGACTAATTAGAATTTTTTGTCAAATATCCTATTGGTGATGATCTTCTGGTAACGGTAATTAAACAAAAGAAAGGAGTAGCAGGTTGCGTTGTGTCGCAGAAACGACAGACTAAGCTTTTTCGCATGAGAAAAAGGCGTCAGTGCATTATTCGTAACCAAATCGTTGAATTGATCTCTGGACATGGTCGGCCAATTCACTAACCTTACTAAACCTCGTCTACATCATGAAATAGCTATTTCTACGATATAGGTACGACATAGAAGTCTTTATACCTATACCTGTGTATTGATTTGTTAATAGATCTCAAGCACGTCATAGAAGTTGCGGAATTTCTTCGAAAGAGTCACCGCGGCCCTGGGGGGCTACTCTCGAAACCCGAAGTCCGTACTTTCGGGCTTAGTTGTATTCTACTCCATAGCACCTACGGACTTACGATTATTT
The DNA here is from genome assembly GCA_002192655.3 of Mamestra configurata. Taxonomy (NCBI): domain Eukaryota; kingdom Metazoa; phylum Arthropoda; class Insecta; order Lepidoptera; family Noctuidae; genus Mamestra; species Mamestra configurata. The sequence continues at coordinate 18,132 of NDFZ01004255.1, forward strand.
CCGAACCCGAACTAAGAATGAATGTTAATTGTAATGTGTATTAATTGTCAGTGGTTAGGTGACACGAAGTAGAATACGCCCGAAACTAAGCCCGAAACTACGGACTTCGGGCTTAGAGAGTCGCCCCCCTGGAACCCATCCGTGTTCCTCCTAATGCCCTTTACGGGCATTAGGAGGAACACGGATGGGTTTTAGTCAATAAGAGTCTGACACTCCCTTCTGCTCCGTCCAGAGTTGAAAGGGTCATTTGATGACTTCCCATCCATAAAAAATACGTCATAGAAAGTAGATACATGTAGGTATAAGACAATGTTTTTCCTAAAGCTTAACAGAATTAAAACGTAACAACCACCGACTCATCAGTTTTAACAAACAAGATTCTACATTATCATAATGCTAAAGTTTATGTTACCGCAAGCAACTTAATTTGGAAAACCCACGTTAAACCAGTTATTTCAGTCACTCCGCATGTCAAAGGTAACAAAGAGAATAATGTCATTTGAAGAGAAATGGAATATTGCCGTTAATGTTGAATGATTCGATCCTAAGTAAAAATCAATGGTTCATCAATATTGATGATTGTTTCGCTTTTTCAAATTCGTTCTTTTCGCTAAACTCCGAGAACCAACAGCCCTTTTTTAATATCCAATTCTGTAACTTTTAAGAGTTGAAATAGTATTTTTTTTTTATAAGAATTGTATATCATTAAATGACTTCCTCCGCTCTGGGTGGAGCGAAAGGGCGCGTCAGACCCTTACTGACTAAAACTGATCCGTGTTTCTCCTAAAGCCCTTTGCGTCCCAGGGCCGCGGTGACGCTTTCAAACAAATTCCGCAACCCTGGCAGACTCTGGCCATAGCGTCTTCTATGCTGACATCTCTTTGAGGCTGGAACATAATGCGCCGTCGACCCGCCCCTGGTTCTGATCGGACAGCGAGCCACCCAACGCTCGCCGACCGTAGGCCCGTATCTACAGTGGCCGAGAATGGCTCTGCAACTCCCGACGCCCGGGGCGAGTTTTTGATGCTAGTCGTGCCATTTTGTCGAACAATAGTCAGTGATTGCGCATAATTTGCATGATAATAATGATTTTAAAGTAATACTTATAATTCCAGTCAATAAGACTCCAAATATGATTCAGTGCAACGTCATATTCCGAAAGTATTCTTGCGTAACAAAAATTTGATCTATGCGCCAAGAATAATAATCGTAAAATAAAAGTTGTTATTACGGCTGCTCAAATGCCAACGTATTAATATGGCAAACCTTATTATTTTATTGCAAAATTATCTCTGTCAATTTACTTGATTTTACTGCATTCAATTTTAAAACATATTTTTACGATGCATAAAACCTAGATCGCTGATCTGATCAACTTTAGTGATTATTTCATTTTATAGACTTCAGTGCACATATTTTATGTCCTGTTAGCTCTCAAACCAGACTGCGTTATAAATATAATAATTATAAAACTAGCAATCTAGTAGTTTATTCTGAATCGATAAAATAAAAAGTCCTCATGGCTGACCGAATTTCGCTTATTGCTGCCAATCTTAGTAGAAACTAGCCTACAATGTGAAATATATTGGTTGCTGTGTGCTCTTATGTTGCTATTGGCCGGCAAATCGACCAAGCACCGAGAGAGACTAGGGGGGCTACTTACTAAGCCCGAAGCCCGTAGTTTCGGGCTTAGTTGCGGGCGTATTCTAGTCCGTATCACCTAACCACTAAGAATGAATGACAACACGATTTGACAGTTACTGTCAAATCATGTTGTCATTCATTCATAGTTCGGGTTCGGAACTAATAGTAAGTCCGTCGGTGATACGGAGCTACGGGCTTCGGGCTTAGAGACTAGCCCCCAGGTTCGGGATCAACGGCTTTACATGTGTTTCTCGAGATGTGTGACGAGAATGTTAACTTCAAACTACGGACTGACAACCCTGTCCGACCTGGAAATTGTACTCAGAACCCAACGTTTAACAGTCGCGCTTGCAATCAGAGGTCTATTTAACCATTCATCTACTATCGGTCAATTTTGAAATTTACTTTCAGACACTTTTTGCTCTCTTTAATAGCACTTAAAAATGAAATAATTTTCACAAATGTGAACATTATTTCATTTTTAAGAAATATGTCGCAAAGTGTCGCAACTTTTTTTTTCGTATTTATTTACACTTTTCTTATGCGCATTTTCTGTTCGTGCCAATATTTCTTCTTCTTGACAACATAACATCGAACTCACTCACCTTACCACGAGTACCGAAGTCGAGTTTGCACATGACAGCTATTGTTGCCATATATCAGCATTGTTTAGCATTGGCCCGTCAATTGCCGAGCGGAACCAGTGTTAATAGACGACCGAATTATTATGATTAAGCGTGTGCATGTGCTGATAATTATGTAGGTACATTCAGTATTGTAGGTAGGATCTATATTTTTGCCCTAGACAATCAAAACTCTAATCCATTTAAAGTCCCAGCATTATGCTGAGCGATGGCCGTTTTGCGCGAATGTGACGCTTATCTTCCCAACTTGCATAACTTTTGTAATTTAGTTTTTTTTTTGGTATGCGTCATGCTTGTCGCAAATAAACTCTTTTTCTTTGTTTCTTTCAAAGTATTACTAAATATCAAAGCTGAATTATAGAGACTGGGACCCCACGTATTCAAACCGCCATGATTCCGTTGTTAGACAGAACTACAGATACAAAACACTATTCCTTTTTCGCTTCGGAATCATAATGGACTTGGCATATCACAGTAGTAGAGTACCTAGTTGTACCGATCTCTTTGGGAAGTACAGATGCTATTATTGCATCTAATAATCATTTATTTCAATCCATTTGATCATATGATGGATACATTTAAAACAAAATTTAAAAAAAATACAATTAAAATTCAAACCAATATAAATACTTATATAAAATTAACTAATTAAGCGAAATAAATAACATTATAAAATCATAAAACAAAATAAAAACGATTAACAATACGCCTGCCAGTTAAGAGTCATTTGTTTGTTGACATTTCATTAATTAATTAATGTATTAATTCAAATACATTCAAGATCGTGTTGGAGGTCGTCCAGAGCCTGCGCCCCAGAGATGTGCAGTGCTTTCGCAGTCATCGTGTAGAAACAGTCGACACGGGAGTCGGCGAACATCCCTGACGCGCTGCAGTGCCGGGGCAGGCCCAGCAACACCCTGAACGCATTATTGTACTGGACATGGAGATGGAGAGCGTTGTACTGCTTCTGGGTATATGACACCCACAGGCTGGCTGTGTACAGGTACGTGCAAAACGCTCTGAAAAGAGTTATTTTGACGGCCTCCGAGCAACGAAAAAGACTGCGGGCGATCATATTGGCCCTCACAGACAACGCCCTCCGCTCCCTATCGATGTCCGCATCATCCCTCAGGTGAGGTCACGATATGACCGAGATATTTAACCTGATGAACTCTAAGAAGAGAGAACTAAGAAGATTTTTTTCAAATATATGAAGCAGTACTTCACAGAATAATAGCTAATCCAATCACCCACATTTCGCAGTGTTTAGTCGATCACGATTGTTTATCCGGTACAGCTAAAATAATATAATTAATATAATTTAATATAATATCATTCGACATTCGTGGCTAACAAGCCAGCATATTAATTGGGCTCTCAATGCATGTTCTATTGTTGTCAATACAATGAACACTTGTGAACCACTGCTGCAAGGTATCAGCTGGGCCTGTCACCTTGCAGCAGTGATGTCGAAACCTGTTTTGGCTTTTGTTTTTGTCTTTGAAATGTATATTAACAGTCAAAGTAAAAAAAAAAAAATTCAATTAGGCCATTAAACGGCACTTTTGAACGTCATCATTATTCATTTACAGTTAAGTAAATAATAATATTACATTAATAAAGTGACTCTACTGTCCATTCGGAAAGGTAGATTCTTATGGAGAAGAACGGACAAGAAACTCCATAGTTACTCTTTTCAAATAATGATTTTACAAAATTTGGTACACAAAAATTAATTTAATATTATGTGAGGACGATGCACCCAGAGTATGCTACTTATAAGAACAAAGTATCACCAGCAGAGGTAAACTTATTTATTTTCTAAAGAAATTTAGATAAATGGTACTCACATATTTACAAATATTGAAACCATTAATTAAACAGTGTGAGAGTCAACAGAAAAATAAAAACACAAAAAAGAAACAGTATATCTATAAAGTTTATTCATTTATTAACCAGTTTGATTTTGACTACACCCTTGATTGTCCTATGGAGCAGGACCAGCATGTTTCCAAGCATTCTTATCCTGAATGTAATCTTCTAATTTGTAATATGCTTGTTTACAAAGTGTACTTTTAACATAAGTTTTAAATTTTCCTTCATTTAGTTCTAATATGTCAGAAGGTATTTTGTTGTAACATAGTTTGTAAGTATATTGTGACTAACACTATGAGTCTTTTTACTCGAATTAAATGATTAATAATAATAACTGCACGATGATAGTTTAAAGGAATATTTAAATGATAAAATATAAGGTATAAAGACTCCCTAATATGGTATTAATGGATTTATTTTCAATTTTCGGTTCAGAATGTATTGAAAATTTATAATATTTCGTGATATTTTGTAATCTGACGGATACGTAAGCATGCATAGCTTATAATGTTGCCACTACTGGGCACGTAACGGAGTGGGCAGTAATCCAACATTCGGGCCCGAGTTAATTGGTGTATATATGCCATATTTAATTGTCAGCATGAGGTTTTGTATGAGTGATTTATTTTAGAAAATCGATCTTAAATTTAATTGCTTCCATGAATTTTGTACACCCAAAGCGTTCGGTGACTATGACGCGAGTTCCATGATTTTTGTTCACCCAAAAAGTACCCATATATACACAGTATACATATAGCTCATGGAAAGCGTTCGGTAACGATGACGCGAGTTCCATGATTTTTGTTCACCCAAAAACTGCTCAACACGCCTAAAGAAGTTTTCATTTCAATAAAACTTTTCAGACACCTGTTTTTGTTTTTTATTAGCTTAGTGACCAACAAAACTGCGAGAGAAACTCATGAATAAAGGTCCCGGTCTATCCCTAAACTACTCAATGTAAACATTTGGGTATTTCATTTTAGTACACCCGCCTCCCTCTGTACCTATGTCAACACGGTTCAACGCTGAAACCGCAGCCTTTATAATCGCGTAAATAAACGGTAGTTTTCAGGTACTCTTTAGGTTTTAAAGACAAACATACACACGATACGACATCGCATTTTGGCCAGGCGCGACGTCTTGTCGTGTCGTGATACGATCGTACGTCGCGCGTCGTTTTAACTCATGACCAGTAATCGGATAATCGGGCGCTAATATACCTAAACTTCACTTTTATTCCCACGAAATTATAAAACGGACATGCTTTTCAGAATCCCGGATCCCGGAATCGTTTGAAATTCCTGAGATTGCTAAAAATGCCCGCATACAAAATATTGTTAGAACTCGTTGTGAACTCTCTTTGTATTTTTTTTTAAATTAACAAGCCGATTCTATTGGAACTTTTAATTAATTTTATTTACAATGAAAGTTTCTTTATGATTTTCCATTTTTTTTTAACAAAATAAAGATACTAAATCAAAATAACCAGTGCTATAATTTCATTAAGTTTGGTATAGTTGTTTTTACAAAATTGTTCAATCCCGGTAACCCGGGATTACTTGTTTATTCAGAAAGGAATTACCATATTATTATTTCACGGGAAGAAGTCTAGGTATACAAGCGACCGATTATCCGATCACTGCTCATAACACCAAGTTGTGTGTGAAAAGGATTGTATCGAAGTAAGTCTTTACATACAATCCTGCGCCAGCGCCACATTTGTTGTGAATATAGCACGGTTGACGCTGCGGCTGATCAATTGGCTGCAGTACTACGTGTCTTAGGTTCAATTCCCGCACGGAACACATATTTGTATGGCCTACAAGTAATTGTTCCTGGTCTGGCTGTTTGTGTATGTGAGTTTAAATATTTGTCAACGCACATTCTATACATGAGGAATTCCTAGTGTGGGGTACCGCTTTTCAACCGACTTCAAAAAAAGGAGGAGATTCTCAATTCGATTGCATTTTTTTATGTTTGTTACCTCATAACTCCGTCATTTATGAACCGATTTGAAAAATTCTTTTCTCACGTGAAAGGAATTCCAATTCGTCCCATTGAAATTTCATCAAAAACCATCAATCGTTTGGTTTTTAAATCGAAAAAGCTGCAGAAAATAGAAAATATATCATCCAAGTATACGAAATTACCCCCTCTGCCTGTGCCCAGCAGTGGACGTCTTTCGGCTGATGATGAAACGAAATAGCGTGTTTTGTTATCCTGTGACCTTTCCAGTGGTGTTGTTAGGTGTGGAGTACCCCTAAAAAGTAAAAAAAAAAAAAAAAAATACGCTACAAAGTATAAAATAACTTTAATTTCGGAAGTCGGTGTTTTTGGTAGTGTTACGAGCTTGGGGTTCGTGACAATAAAAACAGCCGATTAAATAACCAAAATGACACTTTAATTTAAAAACACTAATTACAACTTTAAACTCACTAATTATTACACAAGTTCACCACTGATCACTTTTATTCGCACTTGAAGATCGCTTCCGAAGTATTCGCTTGTATCGCAAATTCAATACTGACTCGGTCGCGGAATACGCGCTCCTTTTATAGATCAGTTTATTCTAGAAACTTCCATTCTCGAAACATCTGGAAAGTACTCGTAACTACCGCTGCCGACTGACCAGATAGAGAAGTGTAGAATGTTCTGGCAAAGAAATGTCTAGAAGGTACTTGACTCTACTAGTTCTGCTACTCGATACTAGATGGCGCTAGTAGTAACTTAATGTACCCGACATTAATTCTGGCGCGTAACAGTAGTTTCTTCGTATTTTGACACCGATTTTCGTAATTAAAGTTATTTCATACTTTGTAGTGTTTTCTTTTTTATTTGGAAGTCGGTTGAAATTATTAATGTAAAAGAAAACATGTGCAAAATGAAAAAATAACGTATGAAAGTGATATGGATCAAAGTCCCAAGATATGGGAACAAAATAAAAATATTACTAGGCTTACAGTATAAAAACAACAGCATGGCAACGTTATGCCGTGCATCATGCCACGATGCGACGTCGTATATTTTATTTTATTTTATGTAGCAAGTTAATTTACCCACGCTCAGTAGCTTGACCGCCAGGTTGGAAAATCTCCATATTCTGTTTCACCAGAACTATTAAATCCGCTCCATAAATTTTGCGTTGCGAAAACCTCAGGGTTGAAACCATTATAATTCATTGAATTATGACGGTAAGCTTTGACACCTCTATTTTGTTATGCACGATTAATTAGATCTGTGGGATGTACGTAGTCAAAAGGGAGTAGGTGAACGAGTAATTAGGTATTTCAAATAATTTATGTGTTTGTGAATTCCGGGAAAATGTGTTGTTTGACAAAAATCTCAGTAAAATAGAACTTTATTAAAGTCGATGGAGATGCGGCGATAGAATGTAGCATTCTGCAAATTAAACTCACCGATCGAATTCACAACCCATCTGCACGCTCCAATACAGGCATCGCCGTTGTAAGAGACAAATCTGCGAGACTAAAACGAGATCGAGCGAGTCACATTTACAGGAAGCACGAAGAGAGCCGGACGAAACGTGCGAAACGACGTGTGTAACGACTACCTATTGATTAAAGTTATAGTAAAATTTAACGAATCACGAACGTCAAATCGTTCATGATAGGCTCTCTCGCTACCTCTCAAGTGAAGCCTCCTTTTGAACCTGATGGTACAATTCGATCGGCTGTGATGCACGGAATTGTACCTTTATGTACAACATAGCTGCTTGTGGTGAATGGTCGTCTTGTTAGCCATGGTTTTTACTATTATTATTATTACTGCTTATTGTTTAATTTTGATGGCCCTGGTTCATCACTTGTGGCGTCGAGTCAAAGATCTTTTGTTAAATTTTTCCTTCTGCACGTGTAAGCAGGTACGCCTTTTATGTCTGGAGGCTTATTTAGTTTGAGTTGATATTGTTTTTATGCTTGAGTTTGTCTGTTTATGCTGGCATAATGGAGTGTGCTAGCTTACAAGTAGCGAATTATTTAGTTTTATGTTTTTACGTGTTACCTTTGTTTTATTGTTTTCTTTGGAAGAATACTTTGCATACCTTATATAAATGTTAGTTCTTATAACTCAACAGATGTGTTGCTGGGGAGTTTGTTGCGCCACTTCTTCTTCCCAGTTAAAACACTAGGAAGTGGTGACGGGCGGCCGTTTTGGGGGACTGTCCTTATGTAGAACTTTGACGTTCAAAAAGTGCTGGCACTCAGCCTAATTTGAATAAATGACTTTTGATTTTGATTATGTTTTATGACATAAAAGATCTTTTTAACGTTAAACTATAAATTTCTGGACTTTTGTTACTGCGGATATTGCTGAAATAAAAGTAACATATTTGATCATTGTACCTTAAATATCTGTGACATTGAATAACAATTAACTCATTATTACTATTTTGCATGCAATTGAAACATTCTGTATAGCTAAACATGTGGACTTTAGATTAATACCTGACTATAACAACTTTATACCATTTTTAAGGCAAATAAAGACTTATTATCTTTAGCGATTGTTTTTTTTTTATGTTTTCATCAGACCGTTTCAGTTTGTTGTCTTCTAACCTCCTTGAGTTACCTACCTATCACTACAGAAATTAATGAGTTAATGAAACATTATGAGAAAACTACTGTTCTATATTTAAATGGAAACTATTATTACCACTTCCCCTACATTGATATAACCTTTAATTTGTGTCGTACTGTTAAGGTGGTTTTATACCAGCGAGGAAAGGCGTGGATGGGATGGACGAGGATTGAAATTTGTATGGCAAAATTTCGAGCCACGCTCTGCCCATCTTTGGTGTAAAAGGTCTAAATGAGCGAGCATGTGCAAGGCGAGAATTTAAATATTTGTTTGTATAATATTGAACTTTATCGCTGTAAGAATAGATTATTTATTTACTTTGTAAAATGGATATACAAATCTAGCACCGGTCATGAAGAACCCGCACGGTCTCTATCCGTCAAATATTGACTCGCGATATCTCGCACTTTCACGCGCCAGCTCGCTCCGACCATCGCGAGACATCGCTGCATACCATACTCTCCAGCGTAATAAGCACACGGGATACGGCTGGCCGAGCGACGCGTGATAGCGCGAGCCGGTGCGAGGCAGCGCTGGCCATCGCGAGACGGCGCGGTATAGTGAAGGGCATCTTTTGGTGTAAAAGGATAAGCGTGATTTCAATTTTCTCCCATCCCATACACGCCTCGCCTCGCCGGTTTAAAACCACCTCAAGATGTAAGTAACAATTGTAGCTGTACCCTTTGTTAGGGTTTTCAATAGAAAAATGTTTTATTTTTTTATGGTTAAGAAAGAAGGCTTCTGGTATAACAAAAGAAGGTAATGTTATTTGTGTCTGTTGAAGGTCTTCTCATAATTCCATACACATGTCGCGAAATAAGACGGCAGGGTCTGAAGTGGCGCGAGAGACAAGACCTTCGCCCCAACCGCCGCTACAGAAGGTAGTTGAAGGGCGATCCCCGGCCACCGTAGGCGCGGACCTGTGGACGGCGAGCGTTGGGTGGCTCGCTGTCCGCTCACAACCAGGTCCGGGTCAATAGCGTGTTGTGTTCTACGCGCGCCTCAAAGAGATGTCAATATAGAAGACGGGGCCCGCTAGGGCCAGAGCCTGTCAGGGTTGCGGAATTTGTTCGAAAGAGTCACCGCGGCCCTGGAACGCAAAGGGCTTTAGAAGGAATACGGATGGGTTTTAATCAGTAAGAGTCTGACACGCCCTTCCGCTCCACCCAGTGTGGTAGGAGTCATTTGATGATTTCCAAGACTTAAAAAAAAGCGAAACAGTTTAAGCTAAGTAGGTAAAGAGTGTAAGTAAAAAAAAAAATTCTTTTGTCACAGTCCATACCGTCAGGTAGGTATATAATATCTTTACTTTAATCTTTTTTTTTTTTAAGTATGCACAAACACTTGTGTGGTAAAAAATGATCACCGGAAAATTGCAGAATCCGGGAGATCGTAATAAATCCTGATTAGAATATAATTTCTAATTAATTTAATCCTAATTTGAAAAATGATATATATGAAAAAATCGTTTTGTATAATAGTTTCCAATATATCCGTGTCTTATTCAGAAAAAATAGTTTACAATTTCACGCGATATTTTACAATCTCACGGCGTTTGCCATTTTCCGGTGACATCAATATCCACATTTGAATGTTTGAAACGAAACCCTGATATCGGTTCTGTCTGAAATAAAGTGTTTCAGTTGAATGTTTCCTCGATTCGGAGAATCGTGACTAACTCAACGTGTGCTCGGATTTTCCCGCGCTCGGCGGAGATAGAAATGAAAAAAGTAGGTATTTCCGTGGGCAAAATTTATGAGAACCGATAGATTTGGTAGAAAATTAAGTTACAATTTTAAAACTAAGGAAAATTATTGTTTATTTGAGACTCGCGCAGGAAACGCACATAAAATAAAATCATCTCCGCGGCAAATTAATGCGGTGAAATTAGAAGTGTTTTTTGACAGATTACGACTGTGATGTTACTGTGGACTTTCCTTTAAAAAATTTAGGTAAGGTTGAAGTAGATGAACTAGATGATTACATTCAAGTTAATAATTGTTGCGAACTCCTTGGTTGCAATGACTTTTTAGAAGATTTTATATTTTTTAATTTGACTGTCATTCTGTTTCGTTTTTTGCTTTGTTTGTAACTGTCAAAAAGGTTTGGTTTTCCAATAAATGTTATGATGAAACTATTTTTCCATCCAACAATTCGTTTGCGAAATATTAAGCTAAACAGTAATCAAGTGTCCCTCTGCCAACCAAACTGTTGTTTTTGGAGACGTGAAAAAATTCATAGTAAGTAGCTTAAATGACGAATTAAAAAAAAAACACTATCACCGCTACCTAGGCTGAACGAGTTAATGAGTAATATTCAACCAACTTATAAAATGGAACTGGGTACGTAAAAAAATCCTAGAGATAAAAAAATACTTAAAACCAAGTGCATTTGTAACTTAGTACTGTAATAATAGTTAGTACTCTTCACTATTTTTCTGGCATGGTTTAGGAGACTGGTAACTACGGAACCCTACACTGTGCGTGGTCCGACATGCACTTGGCTGGTTTTTTTTTTTATTTAATTTAACTCACACACTGATCCATTGTTGTTAATTATATAAATCAATGTGAGTACTATGTCTCTTACTAGCAAACTTATTAATTTTACCTCAGCTGGTATTACTTTGTTGTACCTATTAATAATATATTAGTGTTATTTTGGGTGCATTGTCCTCACATAATATAATCAATTGATTAATGTATACAAAATATTGTAGAACTTTCATTCGTTAAGAGTAACTATGGGGTTTCTTGTCCGTTCTTCTCCATAAGAATCTACTTTTGCGAATGGACAACTAGAGTCACCATAATATTTTCTTTATAAACTGTAAAATTATCTAGTTAAAATAAATGAATTGACTGTGACTTTGAAAGACAAACTTAACTTTATTGTTGAAAAAATGTTCGCCCTTACATCAATGTGACGTCCGTAACAGTCAATTCTTCAACCGAAAATATAAGTTTGTAATCGTAATAAATTATTTTTTATACGATAAAACTATAAATTCCCAATTTCCAGACTTTTTCCTGTACCTACTGGTACTGTAAAATCTATCTTCTTGCCAAATTTCATGAATCTAGGGCAACGGGAAGTACCCTATAGCCCATCAAAATTAAATATTATGGAACCCAAAAAATACCGGAACTGCACATTAGATTATGTTCATGAACTCTGGAAATGCTACCCCTTAACATCAAGAAGGCGGAGTCTAAATTTTCCTTTAAGCGTAAAATCCGAAAACACTACTTAAAAAGCTTGTCATTCTTAGTTGTTCTTCGTCATGATTATTATGAATTCTCTTAAGCGATATGATTATTATATATCATATTCATTAGTTTATTATTTTAGCATATAAATGTATTTTTATTAGTATTATATATATTATTATCTGTATATTATTTCCGAAATGTTAAAATTCAATTTTAAATCATAAGACAAAAATAATTTTATTTATTGTACACCTACCACAGTATAGTCTTTATAACCCAAAGGTTGACTGGTAGAGAATGCCTTGATGCATTTAGTCCGCCCACGTACCACTATTGTACATAAAGTATACATAAATAAATAAGATAGAATAAGACTGGTTAATCAGCAAGATTGCCTTATCGATGAGTCAAATTCAGACAGTTATTTTCAGGCAATTAAATAAATAATGATCTTTAATTGTATTTCAGAACCAAATCGCGCAACTTAAACTTAATTACAACGTCCTTCGCGAAATCGAGTCAAAATCGACATAACTCGGCGCACCTTGAAATTTTAATGAATCATTTAAATAAACGTCGAGACTGAACTTGGAATTTAGAAATAAGGGAGATATGGCAGTGGTTTGATTTCGAACGGACCAAAAATGTTGTAAATCTTGTATTAGAGTAACTGTAAAGTTTCTTGTCTCATAATTTTTACCATATTTGCCTTTTAATGGTCATATTGAAAATATAAATGTTTTGATTTTCACCTTGATACTAAAGTATTGAAAAGTTCAGCTTCCCGGCGCGCACGCCTTCCATCGGCGAGCTCACCGCTCGGCTCCACCTCGACGCTGCCGGACCACGAATCACCAGTGTCTTTTTTTTTTAATCTTTATACTTAGTCTAATTTCTTAACTTACTATAAAGGAGTACAATATCTTTGCTGCTTCACAATTAGGTTTGGCTAAAATACGTCCTCCTTTGTATTACAAATGACCAGTGTCGCTGGCAGCTGCAGTCGAGTGACGAATACCTCTCCCCGCTGACGTCGCCAATCGAGCAGGTCAAAGAACCTGTAGGGACCTCTGGTCTTTTCAGTAGACCAAGAAATCGTCGGCAGAGGCATGCCAGTATAGTTCACGCAGAATTTGGAGATAAAAAGTCTGCCCAGTTTAAAGAAGACAGAGAAGTTGTGTCCATGAAGCGAGTTATTCCCAAATAGCTAGAGCGTACGAGATTAGAAAACTTTAGAGTTTTTACGATGCGTACAGAAACGGAGTGGAACTCTCTGCCTGCGTCTGTGTTTCTAAACGCATACAACTATAATCTCTTCAAAATTAGAGTGAACAGGCATCTTCTGGGTAAGCTCGCTCCATCGTCGACTTTGTCTCTGTCATCTATGACCTAGACTAGAATCAAGAGCAAACTCATCTCAAATAAAAAATAATGATATAAATGTATATTTATTTTGTCAGTGTATACTGACCTTATACTGGGCAAAGGACCTCCAAATCCGACCGGGTATTTTTTCCCGAGCCACCCGAGCCAGCTTCTACATTACCTCGCCAACTTTTCCTGGGCCTCAGAGACTGTTGTGAAAATTGGTGTAATTTTTTAAACTTCGTTAAATCAAATATTACAAAGTCTTTTTGCTCCTACTAATTAATTTGGCACGCCCTTCTCTATTCATAAGTTGTGTAGCTCGAACTCTCAAGATTTAAATCATTACGTGCCTTGTTATTCTATGTATGGTAAATGAAGCTGTGAAATAATTCCGCCGTATTTCTTTTAATCACCTTCGTTATTTTCTCGAAGTATTTCCTTGTTGGCAGTAATAGTCTAAGGTCCACTTGCGCTGCTCCGCTTAGCGCTGGGCTAACGGGCTAGTCTAAAGCTAATTTTACTGCAGAATGGTCTTGACAGGTAGTTAGCACGGGCTAAAACTGTATTATTAGTTATTTCACAAGCCTTTCAAAAACAATCAAGGGATCTAAGACCATTAAAAGTTACGTCAATTTAACATAAATTGACATAACTTAGATCCCAGAGCCCCCAGTTCTTACTTAGAATAGAATAGAATAAAATATAATAGTTCTTTATTTGCACAGAAAGTAGGTACAAGTAGTAGATGTTAAGTTTAAAATGATCCTTATACTAACTACCTATGACTACGGTAATAGCCAACACTCAATGGCGGAACACTCAAAAGGATTTAATAAACTTAATGGTATACAGAGGGCGCCACCGACGATTGTGACAATGGCGCCAGTAATTACTGAAGTACACGTGATAATTATGTAATAACTTAATTTGCATTATTTAATACCTGTTGGTACAATTTAATGGTTAAGTTTAACTTGTTAATAGTGTAACAGTCAGTTTATGCTTGTCAGGCTTTTTAACTGCATTTATTTTAAGCAAATTATTTCTTAATTGTTTGGGGAAAAATATTTTTTACTTATACACAAAGAAAAGTTCAGATTTGTAAAGAGAACAAATACCGTTTTCTTTATTAGTTTATCGTATATCCAAAAGTAACAAAAAAAAACAATATCGGTACTAAGGTCGACATCCAATCTAACTGGACACTGCTGAACGAGTATTTTGCGAGGAGCATTTACCTATCTAACCTTTACAACTGTGAATCACGATACCCGTTGGTAAGACTGGTATCAGATTACCTGGTTTCTGACTATCCGTAACGACTGTCAAAGATCCAAAGATACACGATCATTGACAGCCGGGACCAACAACCTTTCCGAGACACGGTAGGATCTCGGTAGAGTAAGATTCACCGCGACCTTGGAATCACCGCGGCCCTGGAATCACTGCGGCCCTGGAATCACCGCGGCCCTGGAACGCAAAAGGCATTAGAAGGAACACGGATGGGTTTTTATCAGTAAGAGTTTGACACTCCCTTCCGCTCCACCCAGAGCAGAAGGAGTCATTTGATGATTTCCCATCCATAAATAAAAATGGTAAGATGGTCACCCGTCTACGAACTGACCTCGAAAATCCACCGTACGGCTGTTATTATTTGCCACGAGCTTGAAATATGTTTCCCATTAATAAGGTATTAAGGTATTTGACTTGTTTTTTTTTATTACAGTTCTCAAAACCTAGAGAGCAGACAATACGCAGTTTAAAATATGACTAAACCTTTTGAATGCCAGAGCATAAAAGAATCGGCGTGCCAAGCTACAAATTCGCCGTACTTTTTGTCACATATTTGTGACGTTTGGCGTACAGGGCACGTGCTTGCTTGTCATGTACACGTTGACAACAGCGTTCAAAAGAATAAAAATCTCAAAAAATGGCGGTGTTGTCAGCGTTTTAAATCTGTTATAAACAGAGACAGCACCAATCGCGTGTGACGTCACGCACAAGTCCCACCATATTGAATTGAAGCCATCCAGTACAAATTACATTTTGTGTATAAGAATAACTTCAAAAGTGTATAACTTCTCTGTTTTTCTACCATTTTTTTTTTTCACAAATCGTAATCTTTTAATATCATCTATTAAATGTATTCATTCTTTTAAATTTTCATACTCGTCAAATACCCTATTGCCACAAATGTCAAGTTATTTATTTAATAACACTTACACAAAACCAACCTCTCAATATTCCAAAAATAAAACGAAGTATTGTTCAATCGCCCTTTTGCTAACACGAAGTTGTAGGCTGAAACACCGAAACATGGGATTATCCGGGACTTGTCAACTCTTCAAAGGGTTTAAAAGGGTTCTATTGAATCGCTGTACATATTGGATATGTTTTATTTTCCCTGCGGGTATGCCTTTCGAATTTATCGTGGGAGACGACCTTTTTGTTGTGACAGACTGTCTGTGGACTTGTTTGAAATGTAGCTTTATCAGTCGACATGACATTTTGTATTTTATTAAGTTATGATAACTATTATTTCTCTAAATTATGCCCGGTTTCTGAGGTACTCTATAAAGAAAGAAAGAAAAATATTTATTTGGGACTCGCACAAAACAAACGGTTATCGGTCGATTATTTACTAAAACTTTATGCACTAGTAAAACACTGTAAAAAGGCGGACTTGATGCCTTAGGCATTTTCTACCAGTAGACCTTAGGGTGGCGTAGATGGCAGATGCAACTTAAAGAAAAACAAAAAGAGAAGAAAAAAAACATTTATAAATACACGAATTAATGCTGGAATGATCTGTGTGATTGATTATCTGTCCGTTAACCAATAATCAACCAATACCGTCATAGCAAATAGTGTTAATGGACAGATAAACGACCTATAAAGTACCTCAGTAACCGGTCATCAGTCCCGTGTGAGAACACAGGACTTGCTTGGGGGCAGATTAGAAATTGAAGATGAAAAGTTTTTCAAACTGTACAGTGACATATCAAATGGAAAGACTTGGTAAGGTTTTAAAAAAAAAACAATTATTTTAATATCAATGCCTTAAAAGGCTTTTTAAGGTACTGTCAAAATCGGTCCAGCCGTTTCGGAGATTAGCCTGAACAATCAAACAGACAACCGACAGACCAAATAAAAATGTTATATTTAGTATCGTATTGTACCTACACTTTCATATGCGTTTAGTAAAAATCAGTTATTTTGATATTACAAACAGAATTCTATTTTACGTATTTGTATTGATGTAAAAGTAATTTTACAAAGAAAAATTCTAAAGAATAAGCATTTTATGGATTTCTCTCCATTACAGTAGCTAGATATCTACAATAATGAATGTTCTACTGATAGTAAAGATCGGATCGAAAATCCACAAGTTTCTTTCCCTAATTCATCCAATAATGAATGAGTGCATTATTTTAAAAGATACTCATATCATTCATCACTTTAAAATCCAATAATTGTTTTAATTAAATTAAAGGACCACAGCCCTTGAAATCAAACGTTATTAATCATGCAATTAATAAAGGAAATCCGAAGCTTATTTGAAATTCTCTTGGGAGTTCGTTGATTATACCTTTCTGTGATTGATGAGCTATGAAGCTGTATTTAAAATTTGTATTAATTAGTTGTCTCGTGAGAGTTTTGTGAAGTTTTAGTTGTTGAAATGCAAATAAATCTTGGTAATAATATATAATAATATCTTGGGACAACTCACATACGGTCTGCGGCAACAACGGCAACCAGACAACTGATAAACATACTTATATATTTCGAAATATGTACATACATATTATAGACACATCACTCAAAGATTTTGATGTCCTGGGTGGGGGATTTTGTGTGAATCGAACCCACGACCACCGGTTTAACAGTCAGGGTCACTAACCACACGACCAACAGGCCAGTCAATAGGGAAACGAATAGTCCTATTAATATTACAAAAGAAATTGAAGAAAGAAAACGTTTTTATAATTTATAAACTGACTAGCTTTTGCCCACGACTTCGTTCGCGTGGAATAGTTACTTTGGGCAGCCATTTTTATTTTTTTCAAAAACGCTTGAACATACATATGTTTATTCATTATTTTATCAAGTGCCTAAATGCAAAAGTTTATAGTTTTATCTATATTTCATGACGTACTCCCATACAAACCATCATCCCCTATTTCAATCCCTTTAAGCCCTTTTCGCGCAACAAATAGCCTATATCCTTCTCCAAGATCTAATCTATCTCCATAGCAAATTTCATCAAAATCGGTTCAGCGGATATTGATTTCTGGGATAAAAACTATCCTACGTCCTTCCCCGGGACTCAAACTATCTCTATACCAAATTTCATCGAAATCGGTTCAGTAGTTTAGGCGTGACTGCGTAACACACAGACAGAAAGTGTTACTTTCGCATTTATAATATTATAAATAGTATTAGAAGTACAATTTATGTTAGTTCAGACAGAAAAAGATGAAAAAAGACTATCAACTAAGCAGATACACTTCGTTCCTGTGACAACAACGCTCCCCACTCAGCATGTTGCAAATGTACTTACCTATTTACTTTTTGTATTAATTTATTTATGTTTGTTTATGAATCCCGCCTCAAGAGCAGCAACAATTTGAATGTTTGGAACACAGATATACAATGATTTACATCAAGATATTAGCCTTCCTATAGTATGCGTCAGATAAATGTGGAATAAAGTATATTGACCTTTCCCTAATAACTGTTCATAGGTACCTGAACAATTAAATATGAATCGTTTTTCATTATTAGACAATGTTAAGGATCACGAGAGATGATGATTCGGGACAGCTTTGTGTCATTAATTCCGTTTTTCAAATTAAAAATGTCAATAATTGTAGGTGGGTCAATGACCGTTATTCCACGATTATCTGGCGCCTACTATAGTAATATGCGGGCCAAGACGCTGACAAAACTAGTTTGAAAATAAATATATAATCTTTACATAGTATAAAATGAAGTCGCTTCCGCTGTCTGTTCGCTTAGATCTTTTAAACTGCTCAACGAATTCTAGTGCAGTTTTCAGCAATAGATAGAGTGATTTAAGAGGAAAATTTAATGAGTAATTCGTCCCGAAATTCCTTCGGGTACGGGAAAAATGGGATATGCGCGTACGAAGTCGCGGTGAAAAAACTGTATAAATCATCTTATCTTACACATATCTTTCTGCCCCTGTCCCATATTACCTACTTAGAGTTGCAATCAGGTTTCTTCTTCCACTCTGTAATTTTTTTATTTTTATTAATTCCATTGTTTTTTTTCTGTTTATTTAATAATTTTCAGAACAACAGTTGTTTTAACAGATTTTTTTTATTTATTTCTTTAAATTATTATTTTTTTAATTTCCTTCTCGGTCTCTTTATACACTGTGTCTACGTTTCTTATCCCACTCTTCTGTCGCAGGTCTGCTGGAAGACATTTCTCATATTTTTTTCTCAGTATAAAAAAAAAATAATTTAAGTATATTGTGTGTAGGTACATAAATATATTTTTTTGTAACACATTCAGGCGCAATATAAAATGTTTATGAACTGAATAAATGAAAAGAAATGTCCGTCAACCATCACGCTGATCATAATCATCCACTGACCACTGATTTTAATCAACCCTTTTTAATAATCCTTCGAAGTTCCTACATAAATCAATTACTCTTTTAATTAAAAACATGCAAAAACTTCGTTGCCATGTAATTTATTCCGCCGCTCCACGTTTATCGAACGATAGGAGAGGGTGACACTACTTGCATCATAATGAGAATCAATTTGCGTCTTATCAGTAAGCCTGGCTGTTATCAACTATGAATTTTAATACGCCACGAGCCAATTATTAGCTTATAGTTTATTCAGCACAGGGAATCTGTGGGATGCCTGGGAAGTACACAAGATGTTTTTAAACCATGCCTGTAATTTCAATCGAAAAATAATTTGGATAAGACACGACGAAAGAGGACATTACGTGTGCAATGGTTAAATAAGATTTATTAACTTTATTATTGTTTAAGATTATTTTGTGTATTGTGTCTATAGGCCTCAGTAGCCTGATAATAAAATGATTATTATTCTCTTTATTTATTTTCTTTACATACTAATTTACATTTTTAAATATTTCTTTAAAAAAGTCATTCATTATTATTATCATAAAGAACAATTCTTTGGTAAATTGCCCTTCTCCCTATTAGCTATGTCGGTTCCCACAAGGTGGACCGATGACCTGGTGAGGGTCGCGGGTAGCCGATGAATACGAGACGCACAGGACCGCTTGTTGTGGCGACACTTGGGGGAGGTCTACGTTCAGCAGTGGACATCTTTCGGCTGATATGATGATGATGATGACCCACTAACTGACTAACACGAAACCTTTTGGCAAGACTGGTTTCATATTTTCTGGCATCTGATTGACTGTCAAAGATCGCTAAATAGCAGCCAAGACCAACAGCTGAACGTGTTTTAAACGCACGTAGGGGTCTGGGTTTGTAACGAATAGTCACTCATCCAAGGACCGATCTCAGCAAACCTTGCTTTACCTTTTGAACACCAGATCATAAACGCATCGGCGTGCCCCTGACGTCAAGCCACAAATCGTACGCTTGCTTGTCATCATGTATAAGTGACAATAGCATACAAAAGGTTAACCATAAAGATCGACTTGCAGCTCTTATTTTAGCCACGAGCTACTCTTTTTATGTCCCATTTCTGGGACTAAAGCCTTCCCAGTAAAACATGTCATGAATTAATCTTCTGCATAAAACAACGAGTTTTCCCGATCACTCGACCGGTTTTCAAGAGGGCCCCTGCACATTGTTACACTCTATGAAAGGCTAGAGACGCCATTGTTCTACCAGCTATTATACCTACCAGTTCAAGTGCCCTTAACATTTAAAAGGGCACTAGAATGGCCATTATTCGTAATGAACACTGTATTTATAGGTTACTGTGTCACTTTTTTTTATTAGTTATTGTTAGAAATTGGCCTAGAGAATGTCAGAAAACTGTCTGGAAATTGTAAAACGTCAGTTTTTTTCCTTTTTAGTATACGTAAGAAGGGTACAAGTACAATAGCTAATTTTATTTGACTGGCCTGGCAACCAAACGATCCCGCGGGATTAAAGGCATAGCCTATGCCCGCCTGCCACGCCCCCTTGCGGGGACGTCGCGAATTTCTCCGAGTTTGACTGGCCTGTTGGTCGAGTAGTTAATGACCCTAACTGCTACACCGGAGGTCGTGGGTTAGATTCCAACCCAGGACAAATCTTTGTGTGATGAGCATGATCATTTGTTCTGTGTCTGGGTATAATTTGTCTATAATATGTATGTATTTAGAAATATATAACCTTCTGCAACTGAGGTGGGTTTCTCATCAACATTCGACTGAGGTGTAGTCTGTCAGGCGTCACTATTTACAGCATGATTATTTTATAACTTTTGGAAATAATAGAGCTCTTGTTTTATTTTACGATTAATGGGTTTATGTATAATGAAATAAAAATGAACAAGCATTCTCAAAACAAAAAACGAGTTTATTACGGAATCATTTATTGAGATCGGTATTTTCATTATTTTTACGCTTAAACTTACAAAACTATTTAAAAAAAAAAACGAAAAATGAAAACTTCTGTAAAACTGTTAATATTAATCTTTAATGCGTTATGTTACAGCTCTAAAATCAAAAACACAACGTGATATCATGGTTCAATTAGGCACAAATCAGTCTCAAAGTTAACCCTAAATCTAAAACTTAAGTTTACAGTCTTGACATAGTTTAGAAGAACATTGTATTGACAAATTGGCTTTTTACACCCGCAACAGCGGTACCTTGTTTGCCTCTTCAGTTTACTGGGGCATATGCTGCATAGCTTCCTTCCAGCAGGACCTGAAAGCTGAGCCACGGGTGGAGTGGGAGGCAAATCATTGCCTAAAACTCGCGTTATAGTAAGACAGAGTTATCTGGGCAGTCTGTCATTGTAAACACGTTATTATAAGCCAGAAAGAACCAATTCTATATAAATACGTGGAAAAGTAATGTATGGTTCCTTTTTAGACCGTTTTGTCAATGTAGTTTGGACCATCTTGGTCACCACAAGCTAAAGAGCTAAGGAACTCCTCGTCTTCAGAGTTAAAATCGCTCTCACTCGATTGGGCATTCTGTTCCTCGAGGTCTTCGTTTTCCTCCTGCTGTCCATTTCCTTCCACATAATTAGGATCTTCAAACGAATCATCAAAATTGCTAAACTCGTTTTCCTCTTCTAATTCCTCAATCTGCTCATCATCATCTGTATATCTTCCACTGCTGTCTCGTTTTGGTGGCCTACTATCTGCACTTTGAGTCGCCATATAAAAAATATGAATATTATAAGTTTAGCAAATTAAATGTGAGGTTATGTCCGAGAGACACTATGGTAGTATTAATATGTTACTGATGAAACGACTAATATACACTATGAATCTGAAAGGGTATTGGTGAGGTGACGTCTATTAGAATCAACGTTTGTTGCTGTACTTACGTCTGTGGGACACCGGCAGTCGAAAACTCCAAACGTACATACCGCTGGGCCGCCCGCGCATCACTTATCGTTAGCGCGAGCCTTTCAGGAAGGTACTGAGCGAGACAGAGCTACAGCACGCCATGTTACGATCTGGCAACGTTTTTTTGTGTTTGGTGGTGTCCGATAGACTACCACCTCAGTCGCAGAAGGATAAGTATGTTTATCAGTTGTCTGGTTGCCATAGCACAGGCTCTGCCTAGTGTGGGATCGGATGACCGTGTGTGAGTTGCCCCAGCATATTATTATTATTTTACTTAAAAAGACTCCCTAATTAAGGCGCTGTGGGACGCAGAGCACCGATAAATTATCAATTTTTCGTCACAGTGATCTCCTTTATGCCAGTACATTTTCAACTTCATCTCTTTGATTGACTGACCTTGACAATTCTAAAGTGCCTGTAAATGGTTTAATGTAAATCAATACTTTGTCCTTTTGAGGCTCTTGCTCAGGAGTAAAAAAAAAACTAGTTGTATTGTCGAGGTATTTGGAGGCAAAGGTCTTCTAAGAGAACTTCACATTCAAATAATGATATCTCGTCAACGTTGCACTTTAAGGACCCTTATTTCAGAACATATTTTTTTTAATTTATGTGACCTCAATCCGTATTATAGGAACCCAGTGTCAGCGTGCGCCGCAACTTAATAGAAAACTTAAAATAACTAGAGATATTTCCATAAAAAAGTAATAATATCGATTAATTTTTGCTACAACAGTACTTCGCTATTTATATCAAAGTAACGGAATCATTCCTTCATAAATAGTCGTCAATTATTACAAATCTTCATGAGCTGATAGGAATCGAAACAAAAGATGGACAGGGTCTTCTGTGAATCATAGTTATTCGTCGCCATCTTGAATGTGAGGGGTCACGGATGGAGGGGAGTCTTCAAATGTCTACAGGCTCGTACAAGTGGGACTTAATTAGCATTAGGACCGGACGGTATGTCCTTTTTTCCATGGAAGATGGGTAGGCCTTTAGTGTTGGATAGTCGATACTCTTGCGCCATCACTTCCTAGTTTATTGTATAGGACTGGCGCTGCCGCTGCGGAAAACCTCAAGTGGCGTAAATATAGTAACCTTATTCGTAACTTTGAACCGTTTTGGATCGCAACCCTCGGGCCGTGGGGCCCTTCTCACAGCCTTTTGAAAGAAATTTCGGAACGGCTGCTTGACACTTCCCGTGATAAAGGGGTTGCTTTTACTTTGATCAGAAGCTAAACATTGCCATAGAATTTGGCAAAACCTGTCAAAAAGTTTAAAACTAGATTTTTTTTTGACAATTTACGACTGCGGTGCAATTGCGAATGTTTCCTAAAATGTGGATCGCGTGTCGTCGACAATTAGTAGGTAGTAGTTTTTGCCTATTTACGTTCAAATCGATTGTATGGTGAGAATTAAGTGTTGTTTACGAATCAAGCTCGAGTAGAAAATAACAGCCATTGGTTTATTGTTCTAGGAAAATGAAAGGTTACTCCAATTTTAGCCATAGGGCAGACGGTGGCACGGCAACTATCATAACGGCAGGGTGTAGGATGTAATGAAGAGAAGTGACATTTTGAGGGTTCATAATTATTATCCTACTTCCTTCTATCCTAACCCTGACAATATAAGAGTGTCGTGGAAATAGAAATAGAAGATGAAAATGTGCATCAGATCACTGCCAGGGTTGAGGAATTTGTTCAAAAGAGTCACCGCAGCCCTGGAACGCAAAGGGCTTTAGGAGGAACACGGTCGGGTTTTAGTCAGTAAGAGTCTGACACTTCCCTTTTTAGTAGTTATTTTTCGGGTCGAGCATAGGGGGACTAACCGTGACATACGAATGCAAACGGTGCTCAAAACTAGTAGGATTGGCCCTCAAGACTGATTTCTTCACTTTTTTTTGGGTACCACAGTACTTAGTGTTCCGTCAAGTTGACATCGATCAGACTCGTTCTAAATAATTCAACTACGTAAATCTCTTCGCTCCGAGAGCAATTCTTTACAGGCATGTTTATACAGGATGTTCTAAAACTGCGTGGTCATATTCAAGAGTGGTGATCTATAGCTGTTACACAGCCAAGAAATAATATCAAAATTTAAAATATTAACTTTTTTTTAATAACCTGTCTCAAAAAACGATTATAAAGTTTTAAAAGAATATTTTTGCTGGCATCAAATCTGTGATTGAACTAGAATAACAGTAATTTTTTTAAATGGGTTTATTGAAACGAAACAATATTTTATTATTCTGATATCTATCTAATACCTTTAAACGAGCAATTCTTGTATATATGTATATATATAATCTGAATCTCGGAAACGGCTCCAAGGATTTTCATGAAATTTTGTATGCAGAGGGTTTCGGGGGCGATAAATCGATCTAGCTAGGTTTCATTTTTAGAAAACGGTCGTCCAGGTACTTTTTTCTTAACTGTATAGCACCACTCTTAAATGTGACCAGGCACTTCTGGTTTATGCAATCATAATGTTTATTTTACTGTGAGACAATAATTAAAAGAAAACAGTGCATCATCTGTTAAGCATCCCACGGTAATTTTAAGAGATTGACGCTAGAATAAATTCCATCCCTTTAGCTTGCGATCACAAATTCACAACAATGGATCCCCTTACAAAATATTTTGTAGGTTGAAAGCGGCAGTGTTTTGTTTGCTAACAGTTTTATTTGTGATCCCTTTGATTCTATTGTAAACTACGCCCACTTTAGCTTGGCACGTGCAAGAAATTAAATCTAGACTAGAATCTCTCCTGATGGCAAGCGATATTGTATTGTGTGTGAGCCATGTTGTTGGGATGATGGAACACGCTGGCCTATAGGGAACGTGCAGGAACTATAGGTGGCACAACTGAAGTGTCACTGTCAAGCATTAGTCAACGGAAAGTTGCAGATTCCGTAAAATTGTAATAAATCTTGATTAGATTATAATTTCTCGATATATTATGATAAAATCGTTGTGTATACAATAAATCCCATCCAAATTCAATAGTTATATGTATATCCGTGTCTTATTAAGAAAAAATTGTTTACAATTTTATGCGATATTTTACAATCTAACGGCGTTTGCTATTTTCCGGTGACACAAATTTTACTTATAAGTTTCGAATATGTAACGCTAGATGGCAGTCTACTTCGTGCACGTTCCCCTAAATGGAGCCTGCAGGAACTATAGGTGGCAGGACAGAAGCGTCAACGCAAGTATTCTTAACGTTAAAGTTTCGAATATGCAACACTAGATGGCATAGTCAACTTTTCTATTGTTTATGCTGAGATAGGGACCTGTTAGCTTTTATCCATTATATTTTACTAGGTACCGCCCGCGGCTCCGCTCACATTAAAGTCAAAAATTATTCCAAGCTCTACCTCTGTGCCAAATTTCATCAAGATCCGTTCAGCCGTTCTGACGTGAAAGAGAACAAACATCCATACTTACAAACTTTCGCGTTTATAATATTAGTAAAGAAGTAAGGATGACTGTTAGTTTTATTTTATTTTACTTTTCTGTTTGTTTTGTGCGAGTCCCAAATAAATATGTTTCTTTTATCGTTGTTTCTTAATTTCTTTCTTTATTTATTTATAAAGTAACTTCTTACGTATACATCATCTGCGTAGCCTGTTCACTACTATGTTGCGGTCGGATTCCAGTATAACCTGATGCAGATGAGTACCAGTATTTTACATGGAGTAACTGCCTATCTGGTCTCCACAACCCAGTAACTGGAAAACACAATTCACCTTGGCAAGACTGGTGTCAACTGCCGGGGTTCCGGAATTTGTTCGAAAGAGTCACCGCGGCCCTGGAACGCAAAGGGCTTTAGAAGGAACACGGATTTGTTTCAGTCAGTAAGAGCCTGACATGCCCTTCCGCACCGCCCAGAGCGGAAGAAGTCATTTGATGATTTCCTATCCTGGGTCTGACTGCTGTTCACAGTTTCTGGCTTCTAAATACCCATAACGTCTGCCAAGGTTGTTGAAAATCACTAAATGACAGCGGAGACCAACGGCTTAACGTAATGTCGAGGCACGGAGGGGTCTCGGTTATTACTGGTGGCCATCCATGAACCGACCTCAGCAAGCGCTGCTTAACCTCGGAAGATCGAACCGTGAGGCTGGAATTATTTAGCCACGAGCCTCCTACAAACAAACAAACAGTTTTAGATTTCATGACAAAATGTTTGTTTGCAAATAGTTTTATTTGTAATCCCTTTGATTCTATTGTAAACTACGCCAACTTTAGCTTAGCCAGGAATTAAATCTACCATGTTTCTTTTTTATTAAAAAAAATAACGCTTTGAGAAGCACGTTCAGCCGTTGGTCCCTGCTGCCATTTTTTTATCTTTGACAGACGTAACGGATAGTCAGTTTCAATAAATCTGACACCAGTCTTGCCTTGTTACCCAGTTAGCCGAATGGTTTTTGTTTTCATTATTTAAGTATTTCTTAACACAGTACACGTTCACATGCATATACATTCTTAATATATCATCCAAACTTTTGTTTATTTTTCAGTACTTAAAGGGGGATGCCAAGCCGCCATAGTGATTTAGGCCCTGAGAGCCCACAAGTAACATCGAATGCATTGGGACGTCTATAAACAAAAGGACAAATAAATAAATGTGTGTAAATGTCAAATCAATATTTTTGCAACAAATCTTTATTTTTTCCCGGATTTTAAATTGGCAACCTAGCAAATGTCTGTTTATTTCGTTGTATCGTTTCAATATTTATTAAAAATTTTACTGACTTGTATCGCGTCGTGAATAGAAGAGTTAGGTAATTACGTAAAATTTTCATTTTTTTTTTACTAAATTAAATTTCTTGGGCATTGCAAGGCCTAAAATCGGCATTCCCCTTTGCTCCATGTGCAAATTATATCTGTTTACTCTTTTATTTACTTTACTTCGATTATATTTATATATTTTAAATTTATATTGATTCAAATGAACCGCCTTGATAGGTTCATTAGAAAACCAGCGTCAGACAGCATCAGTCTGTCTGACATATCGCTGAAATGGACCTTTTTAGTGCAGCCGTGAGAAACACACTTAGTTTTTGGCATAACTACCTTTTTCTTACTACTGCTACTATTATTATTTACTATTATTATACACTTCTGGACACATCTATTGGCCCACCTTAGAGTTTAGGTTTCGATGGCCCCTACCGAAATATGATTGCTAGATTGAACAAAAACTGTTGATGCATTTTTAAACCTGATACATTTTACCATCTTTTTCGATCGTATTGTTTTAAATTTGAATTCAGAATACCATACGACATGGAGCTACGCCTAACAAGTCGGATATGCGCCTTGTCAAAGGCAATTGGTTTTTGAATAAAAAACATGTTTTATCAAATTAAGGTTTAATTTAATAACGCGTGTTCCCTCCATGGGCATCTACCACAGCTCTCATACGATTAGGCATAGAGTTTATCAACCGCTCTATGCAATTTTGAGGGATCATCTCCCATTCCTCTTCTATGGCAGTTTTCAACTCCTGCATCGTCTGGGCAACTGGCTGACGAGCCCTAACACGTCTTTTTAGCTCGTCCCACATGTGCTCAATGGGGTTCATGTCTGGGCTTCTGGCTGGCCAGTCCATAACTGTGATGTTCACATCCCGAAGATATTCCCTGACGATGCCGGCCGCATGGGCTCTTGCATTATCATGCATAAAAAGGAAATTTGGGCCCACATAGTCCGCGTATGGTATCACGTGAGGTTCTAAGCACTCACGAATGTACCTTTCAGCATTTAATGTTGGCAGCCGTGGTCCTGTAACAACCTCAAGTTGAGTTTTGCCGCTCGCGGATATACCGCCCCAGACAGTCCATGAGCCACCGCCATAAGCAACCCTCTCTTCAAAGCAGCATTGTGCGAAACGCTCTCCCTTACGTCGGTAGACCTTCTTCCTTCCATCATTGCCATGTAACACAATTTTAGACTCATCAGAAAAGAGTACACGGCTCCAATCTTGCTGTGTCCAATTTAAATGACTGCGTGCGAAATGAAGGCGCGCTGTTCGGTGGGCTCGCGTTAGTTTGGGCCCATTAGCTGGCTTGTGTGGTACCATATCGCGTTCTTTTAACCTTCTCCGAACAGTTCGAGCGCTCACAGATACTCCGTGGAAGTCGCGAAGTTGGTTTTGTATCTCAATGGAGGTAAGGTGACGATTTCTCAAGCTGGTCGTCACGATGAATCGATCCTGCCTTTCAGTTGTGACCCGAGATCGTGGCCTTCCTTGGCGACGAACAAAGCCGCCAGTCTCTAGGTACCTCCGATAAACATTTCGGACCGCAGATCGACTTAAATTAAGTTGAGCACTCACGTTTCTTTGGCTGTGTCCGGCCTGAATAAGTGCCACAGCTTGGGCGGCGACTTCAGGTGAAGTATCCATAGATTATTGATAGAACCTCACCTTAATGTTAAGAATAAGTAATGTTTGTTGCAAAACCAAAGATATCAATCACTTTTTCAAGAATTAAATCCAAGTAAACCAATAAAACCAAGTTTTCTTAGTATTCGATTGTTTGATATCAACAAACAGGCTCCAAATTGTCTTTTGTTTCTTTAAATTCTGTGTTCGAAATTCAAAAAAAGACTATTGAATGAAATTGTGAATGTGCCAGGTTCAAAACTGCATGAAAACTTTTTGCTCGACCTAATATAAAATTTTAGCTAGGACCAAACGAAACTGAAAATACAAGGTGGGCCAATAGATGTGTCCAGAAGTGTAGTAGCAGTAGTTATTATTGCTGCCGTGCGTGTTTCATGTACCTGTGCTAAATAAATTTTATTCTTTCTTTCTTTCTTTCAGTTATTGGGTTGTGGAAGTCTAATGGGCAGACTCTCCATGTAAATCCGGTCAGACTAGGAGCAGTCCCAACATGTAACATTTAATACATTGGATTTCTTTCAGGGTTTGAAATTGAAAACGATGATGAATCGCGAAAAAAACATCTGTGCAGTTGATTAGTTTTTCTATTTTGTCCGAGTGAACAAGTTGCTTTTATCGATGGGAACATATTTTCAACTCTAAAGGAAGTAAATTAATTAAAAGTCATCCTGTATTGCAACTACAAACAGCGATGTATACTATATAGTGCTGTAGAGGTATAGTCACAAGTGCCAAAGATGAAAAAAAAAGTGTTCTTGGGTCTTAAAATGCACTTAAAACATAGTAGTATTTTTCGAAGAAATCGTAGTCAGATATGGCAAATCGCCAATGCTTGGGCACAGCCAAATAATGTTTTATTTATCTATTTGTGAGGGCACATTTTTGTACTACAACGCTTGAACTACACCAACATTAGGTTAGGTTGACTGGTAAATAATGCCTCGGTAATTATGGAGCTGCGACTTTATATGATGCGACTGAATTACATAGTTTAATTCAAGCCTGTTCCATCATCGGACCACAAGACGTACGGCGAAGCGCCACCGGTACATGGTAGACATCCTACCCACAAGCACAAAACGTTTTGGGAACACATTAATTGTG
This sequence comes from Mamestra configurata, assembly GCA_002192655.3. Taxonomy (NCBI): domain Eukaryota; kingdom Metazoa; phylum Arthropoda; class Insecta; order Lepidoptera; family Noctuidae; genus Mamestra; species Mamestra configurata. The sequence continues at coordinate 47,544 of NDFZ01004255.1, forward strand.
CGTACAACTAAGGAGTAGAATTCCCTGCCAGAGTCTGTGTTTTCTAATAGCTACAACTTGGGAGTCTTTAAGTCAAGAGCGAATAGGTTACTTCTAGGCAAGTGTGCTCCATCTTCGACTAAATCATCGCTTACCATCAGGTGAGATAGTGGTCAAACGCGTGCCTATCAATAGTAAAAAAAATGATTTAACAATAGAACATCACGACTAAACGTATTTTAACCGACTTTAAAAAAAGGAGGAGGTTTTCAATTCGGTTGTGTATATTTTTTTTGTTTTTTACCTCATAACTCCGTCACTTATGAACCGATTTGAAAAAAAAATATGTGACAGGATATACGTTCCGATTGGTCCCATAGAAATTTCATCGAAATTGGTTGAGTAGTTTGGTTTTAAAATCAAAATAGCTGGAGGTAATAGAAATTATATCATCCAAGTAAGTAGACGAAATGCGTGTTTTGCTTTTCTGTGACTTTCCAGTGGTTATTTTAGATGTGGGTGCCACTTTAAAGGGAAAAATAAAAAACGTTTTTACAAAAAAAAATACAACCGACTTCCAAATAAAAAAGTTTTTTTTTGTCTAATCTAATATGTAGTAGGTATGTTTTACTAGACTAATTCTTACAGTATTTGAGATATTAATATTTTTATTGATTAATAAACAAACTGTTACATTACAATCATAGTAGAAAGGAAGAATGATTAAACCACTCTACATACACACGTGTCCCGAACTATTTTCATCGCTTCCCTGCAACGTGACTCACATTCAGGTGTTCCGACTGTAGACTTATGCTAATATGGCCGACGCTGTAAACAATAACATTTAACTTAACTCCTACGAACACAACTTATTCAATTAGCAGGGCTTGAATGCCCAGGAGCTGTACTAGAGTATAGAAGATAAACGGATATGGTATGGTTGAATATCTATAAGGGTCCAATTTTGTAACACTGGCATAGTGCGAGTCGGACTTGCGTGCAAAGGGTCCCGAAGGAATCTCAATTTTGTAGCATTTTATTTTAACAATAGGGTAAAAGCCGGATAGTTGCCACACTTTTTATAAAAAAAAATATAATTATTACATATTTAGTTAGTTGTCACTTAATTCATAAAACGGGTAGGTACTTTGGTTTATTATCTTCAAATTTGTGAAAGTAAAGAACATTGTTTTTGATATTTCCAGAATATTGGCGATTTTTGTCGACCTCTAAATTTTGTGACATCTATCCCATATGGGGGTTAGTTGCCTAATCCATGTAAATTACGTTTAGGATAGGTGCCCCGCCGAGAAAGAAGATTTTTATCGCGCAAAAACTTTGATCGCACCTTGCCTTCCCATGCAATCGCACAGACACATGCAACACGGTCTACTTAGTTGTCGTTGTAAAGTCTCTCGATTGATAAATAAAATAACATGTGATTCATCCGCGAAGCTAGAGTAATTAAAATCGAGGCAACTATACCCCTGGGGCAACTATCCTGGTTTTACCCTATAAGGTTTATAGGTTTATGGGTAAAGAACTATTATCTGCATTTTTTTCAACATTTTAGGCTCAATAATATGTATATCAAATAGTGTATCAAATTTCTTGAATAACTTCAAAACTATTTATTTTAAAATTATTAAAAACATATAATTTAAACACACATAAAGCCCTTTCATTTGAAATGTCACATAGTAGTTTGTAAAACTTTTTTTTTAATTTTCTATTTTGTCCCCCACCACATAGGTACATAAAATTAATAAATATACGTAACGCATCTGTGTCTGGGGTACAGACAGACATTCACACGAGTGATCATATTCCGTATTTTTTTTGTTACTGTTCGAAATCCTAATTAATAGGTTCTTTGATTTCTGTGAAAGAAGTAGAAGCACGAAATTAAACGAAAATGATTAAATAGAAAGTCACTTACCTACCTGGTTTAGGTCCTTGTTATATTTATTAGATAAGTCCTCTAGTACTGCATATTAAAATAGTCAACGTTACGGACCAATTTAAATTAAGCAGAGAGAAATGAAGACACTGTGAAGACTGAAGGATATTGCTGAATATGGAGCAGGAAGCTTAGAAACGGAAAAGACGTTTTCCTTGTGGAAAAATAGAGAACAACTAATTTAAATAGGCAAGTAGTTTTCCCGGAAGACCAATCGCGTTGGTCGGTTTAAGAACTCCTTGTTCTGTGCGACTTTTTAATTTACGAGCCATATTGCTAAAGATTTGGTCATGACATTGTTTTTGCAGCATTTTTCATTATTTATGCTGTAAACAGGCGCTCCGGTTTCTTTGACGCTGAAGTCTTTCAAATGTGAGCTATCGATTTTCTGAATTTTTATTTTGTATGCATTTATAACATCCAGCATCTGGCAACCCGAATCGGATCAAACAATCGGATACGCGAGTGTCCAGCCTTAGACTACTACTTACTTAGACTACTTACTTGCTTAGACTACTTACTTAGACTACTCTGTCTAACTTCACTAGTGACTTTTGTGGAAATGATATCCATTCAGATTTATTAGTGGAATATAATCATGTCACTTGTTAATAGGTTTATTTTTATTTAGGTAAGATTCTTTTTATGTGAATGTGTTAAAAAAGTTAGAATATGAGTAGGAGACGTCAGCTAAGAAAGGGATTTTAGGAAACTCTCCCCTTCAAGTGGTGAAATAGGGGGTGGAATTTTGTATGAAAAATGTTATTGCTTGGGCCAATATACTTGAAATTTAATACGAATTATAGCCTCAGTAAATTGCCAGAGGTTGTCAGTATAAGGTTTTTAGAACTACCACCAAAAGACGGTGAAGGGGTTGTTAAACATGTATGGAAGAAGCTCAATCCTCGGGCTTATTGAACTTCCAACACATTTGATGTTGAATATTGTAAATTCAACCTTTAAGGGGATTTAGTCTATACTAAATCTGCGCAGACGAAGTTGCGGGAGAAGTGCTAGTAGGTACTGTTTTTGAAAACAATTAACTTTTTTAAGACCGTTTCTTGCCGGCCCTTCTCCGTAGGAAATAACCAATTCGAACCATGCAATATATTCTGACGTTTAAATTTAAATAAAATGTTTTATATTGCAATTTAATTGGAAGTAATCTTTTGAATTGAAGACTGACCCCCTGAATACCAATAAGATAAAGTCACAGAATAATCAATTTAAGCTTAACGCTTTTGCTTATTGGATCCGTGTTACAGAATTTTGCTTAAACCTTGAATGGAGCCAGAAGTTCGGAAACCAATGAAAAGCCCTGTTATTTGCGTCCGGTAACCACTGATTGAATTAATCCATTAATTATATAAATCTTCCGTAGACAGGGAAGTTCTCAACTTTGTTAGTACTTTGAAGAACTTACTGTTAATTTGTACCTCTTGGAATCTATGATCTCTTGGTAATAAACCTGAATGTTGGTACATTTAGGTTTGATTAACTGTTTGAGGATTTCAGTAGACAGCGCTACTAATTCATTATTAATAATTATAGTAAATAATTATTATTATTAAAATAATAATTAATTATGCTTATTTATTTATAATTGTTTCATTTTTTACCCATATTTATACTTATTATTTTATTTGTATATTTCTTTTATAAATGCTCCGTGAGTGTATCCGTGGCCCCACTGACTGGCCCTATCAGAATACCAGCGCTGCGTTATTTATTTTTTAGATATCACAGCATAAGCTGAGATAGGGACCATTTTGGCCTCGCACAGATAATTATTTTATTATACTGTTTAGTTATAAATTTTATTTTACTGGTTTGTATGTCTTGTGCGAGTCCCAAATAAACATTTTTCTTTCTTTCTTTTCTTTCTTTCTTTCATACTACTGTTACAGAGTTGAATTTACACAAAAATGTTAAAATGCTATATAAGGTCCCATTAAAATAGGTGGACAAATTTTAACACAACGTTCAGTACGTCTTATCAAAGATAACCACTAAAAAAAACACTGATTAATGTGATTTAATTTTAACTTAAAATATTAATTATTTTTTTCGACCAACTAGAATAAACACATCCATTATGGGTAGGTACTTCACGTGGTCACGTGCGCCTGCACATTTGTAGTATCAGAATTATGAGATAATAAAGACATGGATGTGTTTATGCATTGGGGAACCAACATTTTTAGTGTATTTCGTTAGCTTTTTTTTATTGTAAGTATTAAATGCGTTTTTCTATTACCATTGTCCTTATTTTGGTAATCTGAATGATTTCTATAAGCTTGTCCATCTATTTTAATGGGACTTTTTGTGTTGTAGTGTTCATGTTTCATTTCAAAACTTAGGTATAACCAAATAAAATAGGGGCAATTCACGTGTGTTTGGTTTACTAGTCTTTCAATTCTATAAACATGACGAAGTGAAGGAGTGAAGTGATCACGAGGTGAGCTGTTAATCCATATAATCAAGATGTCACGTGATCACGAAGTGAGCTGTCATTCCATCTTGTTTTGTCACCTCGTTATCACTTCACCCAAGCCTTCACTTCGACGTGTTTACGGAATCGACCGGCAGTCTCAGTTTAAAAAACGTCTAAAGGAAACTTTCATACTGTTACACTTACAGCTTGGGGTTCGTGTCAATAAAAACAGCCGATTAAATAACCAAAATGACACTTTAATTTAACAACACTAATAACAACTTAAAACTCACTAATTATAAAACAAAACTTTACTACTGATCACTTAAATCCCACTTGATGATCGCTTCCGAAGTATTCGCTTGTATCGCAAATCCAATACTGAATCGATCGTGGGTTATACTGGCATTATATAGGTCAATTAATTCCAGAACCTTCTACTGTAGGAGCATCTGGAAAGTACTCGTAACTGCCGGTGCCGGCTGACCAGATATGGTAGAATGTTCTGAAATAGAAATGTCTAGAAGGTGTTCTGCTACTCGATACTAGATGGCGCTAGTAGTAACAAATTTTGTCATGTACCTGGCATTAATTCTGGAGCGTAACAAAACATTAAGATACGTTTTTGTCGTTGATTCTCGCCAAGATGAGATTGCAGATTGGATATGAGGGCCAAACCTTTTTTATTTTTTAAGGATGGGAAATCATCAAATGACTTCTTCCGCTCTGGGTGGAGTGAGGGCCAAGCCTACTAATTTAATAACGCAACTTTCACAGTTGCAGTTCCGTCACAATCTGTCAAATGTAGGGAACGACGTGACGACTGGCGTAGGTAAAATTTTACGTTTTCTTTTATGTCTCTATTATTTCTTTTATTTATATTGTTTATTTTACTTTTTTTTGTAGTTTTTCCGGAACCCTTATTGGTAGAATTTGCCTTCGAAAGATAAATTCTCGTACTAGTCTTTTTCTACTTCTACTACAAGTCACAACATCACCTCAGTAAAAATCAATGCCAAAGGCGTGACACAATTTACTGTCACTCTAAAAGGAAAAAAATGTATTTGTCAATTATTTTTTTTAAGGATGGGATATCATCAAATGTCTTCTTCCGCTCTGGATGGAGCGGAAGGGCGTGTCAGACTCTTACTGACTAAAACCCATCCGTGTTCCTTCTAAAGCCTCTTGCGTTCCAGGGCCGCAGACACTTTCGAACAAATTCCGCAACCCTGGCAGGCTCTGGCCCTAGCGGGCCCCGTCTTCTAGTCAAATGTTGCTTTTCAAAATTGCTAATACGATTAAAATATAACTAACCATAGTAATGTTAAACAAACAATAAAATTCGGCTAACATGAGACATTAATCCATGCAGGTTCATCTAAAATTATTGAAAAGCGATTTAAACGGCTTTACGAACGATTGAAATCATTATTTCCGGATCAAAACTGATTTAATTAAAATACACTGTTCCTGGAAGCTATGTGTGACTTTCGACTGCAAACGTGTAGTTGTGTGTAGTTTTTAGTAAATGCATTTCGTGAACCAGAAATTATGAAAACTTTTTTTCGTTTCGAACCATCTTTCTTTTCATACTTATAATATTATAAGGTTGTGGAGATGGTCGGATGGATGTTTTTTACTCTTTCCCGCTCAAACAGCTGAACGGATTCCGATGTAACTTTACAGTATAGCCTTTTACATTAGAATAACAGATGAGTCACACAATCATAAATTTTTTTACTACGTCTTGTCTTCTCTTTAGGATTTGAGAAGTGTAATCAAAAACAGTCGACTACCTAAATCAATCCCTATTACTATTTCAGTTTAAACAATATAAAAATACCGGCAAAATAAAAACGGCAAAATAAATACGTTTGTTGTATGGGAGCCCCCCTTAAATATTAATTTTATTTTAATTATTAACTTTTAAAGTGAATAATATAACACAATATTCTGTGGATATTTCAAGCGCCGTTTCTACCTGTTGCCGTTGTTAATATCGAGGAAAAACGAGTAAAAAAGTCACGTTTGTTGGAGCCCGCCCATACTGTGAAAATTTCAACTGTCTAACAATCACGGTTCATGAGATACAATACAGCCTGGTGACAGACGGACAGCGGAGTCTTAGTAATCTCGTTTAATATAAAATAATCCCGTTTTACCCTTTGGGTACGGAACCCTAAAAAATTAACTTACTCTACAATGCAAGTTTGTACAGAAATGTCTAGATTTGAAAATTATTTCGATTCAAAGATTAAAATTTACAGCTTCGAATTGATAACAGAAAATGTCAAATAGTGGCATTTGAAAAGAAATATGATCTGTTCAATTAATTGCAAACCAAAATACAAATTGCAAACATGGTTATAGAGTTACCTCGTTATAAGTTCTTATAACAATGACAAGGATATTTATTTATTTTTATTTATTTATTAGAACAAAAAAAAACACATGTTACCACACATGTTATATCTAATTACATTTATTCTTGCATTGTTAATTCATTTACTGAGGAGCTCAGCTAAATAATAACAGCCACACCGGTCAATCTTTAAGGTTAAACAACGCTTGCCAAAGTCGGTCTGTAGATGGGTGACCATCCATTACATACCGAGACTCCTCTCGGAAAGCACGTTAAGCCTTTGGTCCGACTATCATTTGTAGATCTTTTCCTTTTAAACAGTCGTACGAATTATCAGAAGCCAGAAAATCTCATACAGGTCTTGCCAAGGGATACCATGTTACCCAGTAACGGGCTTGTGGCGGTCAGCTAGGCTAGGGGTTCCCAAAATATTTCAATCCGTGACCGTTTAGTATTATGTCCCGGCGCCCTAGCTTGCCAAAATAGGTTAAAATTGTACTGGACACCAAAATAAAAACCACGACAATATTTATTTATTTATTTAACAGTTTATGTACACACATTTAACAAATAAATAAGAAGAAGGGAACAGAAAAATAGGTACAAAGGTGATGCTTATTTCTAAAGAAATCTCTTCCAGCATACCTGCGAAAGGAGAGTCGAATAAAAGAGATGTAGACATCGTGTGTAAAAGTTATGTTAACATAAAAACACAAAAAAAAAAACTTATATGATGTTGAGCATTTTTCAAATATTGATATACAAAAAGAAAATAAAATACTAAGCAGCGGGCGGGTTTTGTCCGTTTGTAAATTTTACACCCGCGGATATCTTAGTCCAGTTCCCGAAGAGGAGCGTCTTGAAGCGCTTTTCTTTACTTTCTATGGCGCACCAGGGCGCTGCGGCGCACACTTTGGGAACCTCTGAGCTAGGCAGTAATTTAATGTAAAATACTGGTATTCAGTTTGACTGGAAGCCGAACATAATATAGTTGGGAAAAGCGTAGGCAGATGATTGATGTTAGTTTATTTATTGAAACGATTGAAAGGTACTGAAGGAGATTGTAGTTTTAAAACTGTACTAGAAATAATATTATCTTGTCTATGAATAGTTGTTTCTGAAGTTATTTTTAGAACTTCTTCTATTTTTTGATTAAAAAAATAACTGCTCCGTTGGTATCACGGTCGCCAGCGCGACTGCCGAGGGTGGAATCCTGGATTCGATTCCCAGGTCGGGCAAAAACTGTCATTGGGGTTTTTCAATTAGGAATTTCTCAGTAACAGCCCGGTGTTTGGAAGTTGGTGGTGTGACACCCCCGTGCCTCGGAAAGCACGTTAAGCCGTTGGTCCTGCGCCAGATCTCTCTCCGGTCGTATCGGGTTGCCGTCCCATCGGAATATGAGAGTGATGGAAGAGTGCACCTGTGTTTGCGCACACACTTGTGCTTTATATTTTATACTATCGTCTTTTGCTGAGATTAACTGATTACTTATTTAATTGTATTTGTAAGCTAGTTATTTATGACTGCCGAAATTAAAGATATTTCATACTTTGTAGTGTTTTTTATTTGGAAGTCGGTTGCATTTTTCTGTAAAAAGTTTTTTTTTTCACTTTTTAGTGGTTCACATGTACTTACCCCTTCACAGCGTACCGGTCTGATGTTATGTTATGAACTGGTGTAAACAATAGACAGACAAGAGATTTTAACAATCCCAGTCCATTTGCTATCATTTATTGAGGAGTTCTGTTGCCTATCTCCGAAGTTCTTCATCAGATCTTCACCAAATTGAAATGGATCCGAGAAAGTACTCTTCCGAAAACTACCCAAATCGTTTCTAGTGTGCCTATACAATTTGAAGAGATTTCTCTATTTCTCCAGGATCTCATCATCAGATCCTGACTTGATGATCATGGAGCCACCTGGGAAGTATGCTTTCAAACAAAAAAAAAAATCCAAATCGGTCCAGCCATCTTCGAGTAATCGGGAAACATACCTACATAAAAAAAAATAAAAAAAGTTTCCGACGAATTGAGAACCTCCTCCTTTTTTTGAAGTAGATTACTTTTTTTTTAATTTATAAAAATAGAAACGGATCGCGCGTGGCAGGCATATTTAAAAAAAAGAATCCCAAATGAAACTAATTAATGACCCCTGGTCTATGGGATTATTGACGTGGGAGAAAGCTACATAGTTTACTATGGGCAATTGGTTATGGTAATTTCTTGTTTTATGTCACACATACCTATTATTATGGCTTTTTGCACTCTGAATATTTATAGGCAATCTCAAATGAAACGTCACTTTTTATTGGCTAATTGAAAAGTGTTATTTATAATCTATGGCTGTATAAAAATAATACCTTTTCCACAGCGCCACCTTTTTTTTTTTTTTAAGGATGGGAAATCATCAAATGACTTCTTCCGCTCTGGGTGGAGCGGAAGGGCGTGTCAGACTCTTACTGACTAAAACCCATCCGTGTTCCTTCTAAAGCTCTTTGCGTTCCAGGGCCGCGGTGACTCTTTCGAACAACTTCCGCAAACCTGGCAGCCACAGCGCCACCTACCGTTGAAACTTACCTTTTTCAAAAAAAGCGTCGGTACGTTTCTAACCGCTACACGAGTTTAATTTAATTGGCCAACATGTGAAGTATATTATAATAATGAAATAACCTTGCTCCCAATTTCCGTTGGCTTCCCTTTATAAAAAACAAGAACCATACATCAAATAATAACCTCGATTTTTTATCTTAAGCGGTAAACAAAGTTAAAACAAAATGTAAATGTGGTTATAAAGTGCGAGATGAGGAAATTCCTCAAAGACACGACAGATTAGCCTGGGAGACGTAATCTTGAGGACTATGACAGACTTTGGGCAAATATTAATTGAGTTTCAAACTTGTTATTAAAGTAAAAGCGATGATTAAGCCATTTTGGAAAGATGTTTTGGTGCTTTTTGACTTGAGATCTTTAAGACTGAGCCCAGATTTTAGCCTAATGGGTCAACCACACGATTTATTTATGGATACATGTATACCATTACAGGATAACCTAAGGCGTTACCCAGTGCAAATAAAAAAAAATAAGATAAGTATATCCTAAATCCAGAAATGTTACATTCGATACCTACTATTAAAAGAAAAAATTTAAAAAAAATTTATAAACATACTGGAAAAAAACAAGGCAACCAACAAAATAACTATTAAATACAAAATAAACAAACAATCCAATCGTCTAAAACAAAAATGAAAAATTTAATTCTTTTCATCTTACATAATATACTAATCACGATACACATTTCCATATAGACTTCGACAAATTTCTATAGAACTTTGTCAGTGCAACGCTATGACAAAGTTCTATAATGCAATGCAAACAAAATATGTCAGAATGATAGATTTTCAAAGAAATTCAATACGGACTAACGTCTGAATCGTGTGGACTCACTATTATAGTTGTTATATTAATACCCATAAACCAGGATCTCCGAAACGTCTGGACCGATTTTAACAAGACTTTCTTTTGTATTGCGTTATGATATTTCGGCCACTAATGGAAGATAATGTCCTATATTATTTTCCGATCCCAAGACTAGTCGTAGGGTTAGCAAAATGCATCTGCAAAATTATCTGCATTTTACCTCAAACCACAGGAGATATTAATCTCCATCATGTATATTGTGAAGGTATATTGTGAAATATGTATATTCGAAAAGCAAAGACGGATGAGAAAAGGTTGCATGTAGCGGAGATGAGAATGTTGAGATGGATGTGTGGAGTATCGATATTGGATAAAGTGAGGAATGAGTTTATTAGAGGTAGTTTAAAAGTGGCGCCAGTGAAGGAAAAGTTAAAAGGGAACCGCTTATCTTGGTATGGTCATGGGAAGAGGGATGAAATGCACGTAACTAAAAGAGTTATGAATATAAATGTGGATGGATGGACAGGGAGAGGGAGGCCAAAGAAAAGATGGATGGATTGTGTTAGGAGTGATATGAAAAAAAGGGAGTTAGTGATAGCGTGATGGCTGACAGGACAGAATGGAAGAAAAAAACATGTTGCGCCGACCCCAACTAACACAAGATAAGGGCAGGAAGATGATGATGTATATTGTGAAGGTACAAGAAAGAAAAGAAAGAAAGAATAATATTTATTTAGCACTTACATGAACCACGCACGGTACATAGAAATAAAATTAAAAAAAGAAATGTAGGTATGCTAAGAACTAAATGTGTGTCTCACGGCTGCACTAAAAAGGTCCATTTCAGCGATATGTCAGACAGACTGATGCTGTCTGACACTGGTTTTCTAATGAACCCTTGAACAACTCTCACTCCCACACTTGCTCAACTCAACACCCACTTCTCAAACATAAATCCACCTCCACACACATCCCAGGGCGTTATTTAGTATTTCATAACAGTACCGTTTCCATTTAATAATTTTATTTTTGTTTGTATAAGTTTAAATGTTACTTAAATAGGCTCAATAACTTAATATCAATTATATAACCTGGGGAACAGCGGAGCTTTCTACCACAAGCAAACTGTCTGTAAACTATGTTGAAGTGAAGGCTTGGGTGAGGTGATCACGAGGTGAGCTGTCAATCCATACAATCAAGATGTCACGTGATCACGGAGTGAGCTGTCATTCCATCTTGATTATATGGATTGACAGCTCACCTCGTGATCACTTCACCCAAGCCTTCACTTCGATATGTTTACAGGATCAACCGTCTGTTTTGCTTAAAAGGATGCTCCCCATTGTAACTAGAATAAATTATTTAAGTTGATATAATAAACATTTTTTTTTTCATTTTCTCCCTCTACAGCTAAGGCTACTTCTATTGAATTAAAAAGATTATTATTCCGAGCAAAAAAACAAATATTGTGGTGTTTCATGGGCTGGACCGATTGCGACGGGACTTTGACGGGCAGATAGTTGAAGCTATAAAAAGTAACTCGAGTATTTAGGTGTCGTGCATAAAAAAACCATAAAAATACTTTTCACAAGAGCGAAGCCGTGGGCAGAAGCTATTAAATATATAAACTTTCCACTTTTACAATAAACGCAGATACTATTCAAAGAAATATTCTCAACGCCAACGCATACGGAAAAATATTTATACTAAGATGCAGCGTATCTATAAATGATTGAACATACGGGTTACTATCATGGTAACTTCGATTGAGTACCTATAAAATGTCCGTGGTATGTGTGACGCGCTCGGTGGTTTGCATCGCTTTGTGAGTCACCGGGCTCGCCACAGCGTAATATTAAGAACAGTGAAAAGTTTTGTTATTGTTGTAATTGGCCGTGTGGCTTGTTTTTGGTTTCAAGTATTTGTTTCTCTAAGTATTCATTAACATATTACACGTACACAAACACATTCATACACATTGTTTCAATTAAATCTGTTTATTATTTTATTTACTTTATTTAGATGCTATATGTATATATATGTAAGAATATAACTATATTAGATGGATTCAAATGAACCGCCACTCTTCCATTCAAGGGTTCATTAGAAAACCAGCGTCNTAAGGGTTCATTAGAAAACAGTCAGTCTGTCTGACATATCGCTGAAATGGACCTTTTTAGTGCAGCCGTGAGACACACATTTAGTTCTTAGCATACCTACATTTTTTTTAAAATTTTATTTCTATGTACCGGGCCTGTTTCATGTAAGTGCTAAATAAATATTATTCTTTCTTTCTTCTTTCTTTCTTCTTTCTTTCTTCTTTCTTTCTTCTTTCTTTCTTCTTTCTTTCTTCTTTCTTTCTTCTTTCTTTCTTCTTTCTTTCTTCTTTCTTTCTTCTTTCTTTCTTCTTTCTTTCTTCTTTCTTTCTTCTTTCTTTCTTCTTTCTTTCTTTATTGTCATATTCTGCAACTATGCAGGCGGGGTATTTGTATAATTTCGACGTTTCTGTATATTTGGTTACGTTTTGTGAATTACACGAAAATAACTTTTGAATGACATTCAATGAAAGGAAGAAAGAAAGAAAAATGTTTATTTGGGACTCGCACAAGACAAACAAACCAGTAAAATAAAATTAATAACTAAACAGTATAGTAAAATAATTATCTGTACGAGGCCAAAATGGTCCCTATCTCAGCTTATGCTGCGATATCTAAAAAATAAATAACGCAGCGCTGGTATTCTGATAGGGCCTGTCAGTGGTGCCACGGATACACTCACGGAGCATATATAAAAGAAATATACAAATAAAATAATAAGTTTAAATATGGGTAAAAATGCAACAATTATTAATATAGATATAAATAATAAAAAATATAAAAAATATATAAAAAAATAATAATAATAATAAACCGGCACATACAAACAATAAATAAGCTGACACCCAATAGCCCAGTGCTCCAACTTCATTTGTCGATATCATAGACAAATGAATAGAGCGCGCGGGCGCAAGTGGGAGGTTATGGTCGGCTGTCACAAAGAAAAGATGGTTGAAATGAGTGATATTCGACTACCTCATTATAATAAATCATTAATGATACTGCAAAAAAAAATAGAACCCTAATATGATCATTTCGTTGTCCGTCTAGTCCAACGGTATATTTGTAATCCCATTCATCTTTCGTCAGAGTAATATGCGGTGCTTTCAGTTTAAATTATGACGAACAGTAGCTAATGCATAATCGGAAAAAAATCGAGACTCGATTCCCGTAATAGATGAACTATCTACATCCGAGATAGTACGAAACCCTCGGTGCACGAGTTAGACTCGCACTTGTCCGGTTTTTGTTAAGTAATCTTGGATTCGTGTGTGCCAATATCGCGCGGACCACACAGCAGTACCCCCACAGATGTCGCGATTCGCGCAAAATGGCCGCCACAGATGATTGGATAATTATGAAAGACTTTTTAAATAGTTTTTTCTTTTTTTTTTTAAGGATGGGAAATCATCAAATGACTTCCTCCGCTCTGGGTGGAGCGAAAGGGCGTGTCAGACTCTTACTGACTAAAACCCATCCGTGTTCCTTCTAAAGCCCTTTGCGTTCCAGGGCCGCGGTGACTCTTTCGAACAAATTCCCCAACCCTGGCAGGCTCTGGCCCTAGCGGGCCCCGTCTTCTATGCTGACATCTGTTTGAGGCGCGCGTAAAACACAATGCGCCATCGACCCGGGCCTGGTGGTGATCGGACAGCAAGTCACCCAACGCTCCCCGTCCGCAGGTCCGCGCCTACGGTGGCCGGGGATTGCCCTGCGACTCCCGACGTCCGCGGCGTCTTCTCCTGTAGCGGCGGTTGGAGCGAAGGCCTTGTCTTTCCCTCGCGCGGCCGGCCGCCTCCTTCGCTATCATTACTGCTTCACAGAAGGAGGTCCGCTTCCCAAGCCTCCTCTCAATATTATAGGTACCTGCTTATTAATTCAGCACATTACAGTAGCAGTTAAGCTCAAATTTTCCTTTATTTCACTCAGAAGTGAACAGTAATAACACTTATACCGCAGCGCGGCGCGGGTTGCGGGAAATTGTCGCGATTGCCGTGTTTAAGCCTGGTTACAAACGACCTTCATGTTACTGTGAGTTAGGCTGGCTATACAGTATCCAGATTGCTTTAGGAATAACTGATGAGGGATGTTTCTAGTCCAGGTAAGAGTAGTGTTCCACAGCAAAACTATTTTGCAGTTATTCAAAATCTGCTTTTTCTGAATGATGAATTTGAAAATCAGTATTTGTCGAATTCTACAACTTTAACCTAAAACTTGACATATTATGTAATTTGCATTTAAGTAAAGTTCTAAACTCAAAATTCTGAATGCAAACAAATTAAAATAACGCGGATCATACGATTATTCTATCTATGGATCGAAGACTCTAATTTAAACAATTGGTTGTTTAAGAATCAACGAAATCAATGTGTTCGAGAAACCACAGATAATGATAATTCGACCAAAGTGTACATTTCATTGAATTTTCTGACAATTTGTTAAGATGATACCTATCGTCCAGACATATTGGCCACAAGCATCAAGTATAAGCATTCCTTACTTTGCACAAAAAATCATGCGGGGCAGTCGTTGGTGACTGCCGATAGAAGTGAAAACTAAGCGAAAGCTTAAGCATTCGGCGACGATGACGCGAGTTCCATGATTTTTGTTCACCCAAAGCGTTCAGTGACGATGACGCGAGTTCCATGATTTTTGTTCACCCAAAGCGTTCAGTGACGATGACGCGAGTTCCATGATTATTGTTCACCCAAAAAGTGCTCAACGCGCCTAAAGAAGTTATCACTTCAAAAATCTGATATTTTCTGAACATCAAATAAACATGAATAATCTTTTCACTCACTCTGTCCCCGGCTTAAAAGCCAGTAAACGACAAAAAAAACGGTAACATCCGTGAAAAGATTTCAAGCTTCCGGTAAGCACCCCGGCTCGCACATTAACGTTTGATTTGGCACAAAATTCGATTTTTTTGCCACCAATTACATTCTACCATCCTGGTTCAGGCAGATGGCTGAGTGAATTAACTTCAGCTGCTTTTAAGGTGGAAGTATCTTTAATGACGGACGTTTCTAATTTGTGTGTTTTTGGTTATATTGCGTCTCTTTTAGGAATGTTTAATGTCATGTGATGTATGATCTACTTTTTAGGGTTTCGTATCCAAATGGTAACCAACGGAACCCTATTACTAAGCTTCCGCTGTCCGTCCGTCCGTCTGTCTGTCTCGGGCTGTATCTCAAGGATCGTAATAGGTACACAGTTAAAATTTTCAGTGAGTATTTCTATTACCACTATACCAACAAGTTAAAAATTAAATTATATTAAAAATTAAAGGAAACTATACATACGGATGTTGCTTATCCGAATAAGTTTTTATTTTATTTTATTTATACAAGAAATGTGTTTTTTTTTCGGTTTATGGTTATGGTTGGTAAAAGTTTAGAACCCGGAGTCTTTTTTTTTTAATTTAAACTTTTCGAGTTTTTGCTATCACTGCAGCTTAGGTTCGAATGTTCATCCTGTGCCACCTTGTTATCAAACGTAGTATGCATTGTACGTACGCGTTCAGCATATAATAGCTAGTACCTGGATAACCGGTTTTTTTTTTTTGGTAAACTTTTTCTAAAAATAAAACCTAGCTAAATCAATTTATCGTCCCCGAAACCCCCTGCATACTAAATTTCATGAAAATCCTTCGATTCCATCCCAAAACGAATTCAGGTTATGATTTTGTAAGGTTCATTTAGAGAGAAATATTCTCGCTAAACAAAAACAAGTTTATTCGAAGTAAAACATGGCATCTAATAAATAAATAAAATAAAAAACCTTTTATTTCGTTGCAGATAACGAAAAGAAAAAGTTAAATTCTATATTAGTATTTTTATTATATATTAGTGTTAGTATTTATTTTATATTAGTATTATTACATATTTTTGTTAGTAATTGAGTTTAGTTCTTAAATTTAGTTGTTAGTTTAGAAATTAGGTTTATAAATTTTATATTCTTTTATTTAGTTATTAATAGAATAAATAGGTACCCCATTGTGTTTTTTTTTTATTTGAGATGAGTTTGTTCTTGACTCTAGTCTAGGTCATAGATGACAGAGACAAAGTCGACGATGGAAGGATCTTACCCAGAAGAAGCCTGGGTAGGAATGTGTCTAATGTATTTTTCTCTTCGTCTCTATAAATACGAAAACACTACGTTCCTGTGTTCGTAACACTGCTTTATTACACTATTCACTGACATTACAAAAAGACTTAATTTAAAATAGTTTTATGCAGATAAACTAGAGAAGGTAAAAATATTAACAGTTTAATCCCGCTTTAAATATTATAAATGTTCTGCAGTTTCTATATAAAATATACACATTTAAGTAAGCGCCAGGTGTAAAGGCGAAAATATCTTGGCTTAGATATTCATACCATCATAATAAACATGAAATATGAGTACAGCATGCATACATCCCGGAAAGCATTTATCAAGACTTGGTGTGCACACTTTAAAAGTGTTTTAGTTTTCATAACTTCATCATATAAAAGGTAGATTGTACTATCGAGGCGTTTATACCTTCATCAGAATTCAAGTTTTTTCGTTGAACAAGTCAAGACTTAATTTATTTTGGGGCTAGGGCACCGAGGAAACTACTGCATAGGAAACTGTCAAGTTTCCTGTGCAGTAGTCCTGTCAGTGATGATAGACCAATCCCAATACAATGTGCAATTGACATTTTCAAGAACTGGGTCGGGCACATACCTATAGTA
Organism: Mamestra configurata; assembly: GCA_002192655.3. Classification (NCBI taxonomy): domain Eukaryota; kingdom Metazoa; phylum Arthropoda; class Insecta; order Lepidoptera; family Noctuidae; genus Mamestra; species Mamestra configurata. The sequence goes on from NDFZ01004255.1 coordinate 64,509, forward strand.
TTCTCAGGAGGATCTCCTTGGCTTCAGGTCTCTGGCAGACAAGGTAGCCCTTTGGAAGCGTCTGGCAAAAAGTAAAAGAGAATTTGAATTAGGAACGTGAAAATATGTTTTGTTTTTATATGGGACTCTTCTCCTCCCCTTTTTATTCCGCTTGTTTATTTTCTACTAGCTTGTATATAGTATCTATAAGTTAACTAAGTTACACAATTAAAAAAGAATCATAATACAAATTAAAATAAAAAATACAGACCTGAAATATAAACTTCATAAGAATTCAAAATTCCAGCCCAACCGAAGTTATCATTGTCAAAAGTGGACGGCAAAAAAAAACGGCAACTTCATAGGTAAAACTCCAATATTACCTATTCATGGGGCGACTGTTTATCTGACCTCCAAAACCCAGTAACGGGGCAACACGATACTCTTTGTCAAGCCTGAAGACCAATTCTCGTACTGACAGGCATTGTCAAAAACTTCAACTTAGAAATACTAGAACTGCACCACCTCTTTCAAAATTCCTGATTTCTGACTACCGGCAACGGCTGTCAAAGATGTTAAAATAACAGCCGGAACCAACCGACAATTGGCTTAAACTGCTTTCCGAGGTACTGAGCAGTCTCGAGGTCGATTATAGATATGACGGCGCATGGACTAGCGCCATCTATCTAATTACTACTGAACAAGACTGGCAGCGGTCGGTCTAGCAAAGCGATGGTTGGTTGGTGACGCGGCCATGTTGAAACGGAAATTCTGGCTGTTAACGGCGACCGTATACCACAAATCCGACGAATCGCTGATATTCGGTGTAATTGTTTAATATTTTTGTTACTCATAATCTAATAAGGTGTTAATGTTATTATTATTTGGAAGATTATTACAAGAAACTGATAGTGTGACATCTTACAAGATTTTTATATAAAACAACGCCCATCCATATATACCCACGCCACCGCTATGGCTGACCCTGAAGATAGTCCTGATTTCCCGTTAGATATTATTTTTGTCGAATCGAACGTTCTTATTCACTACTCCAATCACAAAGGGATCAATGCTAATTAGCTTTCATAACAAAATCCTCCATTATGACATGATTGATAACCCTCGGAGCGAGCATAATAGACCGCCTAGATCATTGGAGTCAAACCTATTTCTACCACTATTGTGTTCAAATCTGAGGTAGTCAAATATCGGTCGAGGCCAGATTTTTCGGCATTGACAGCCATTGTCAGTCATTCTTGACTCTCTAGTACCTCCACATAATATATATTTGAAGTTCAACGTTGGTGTATAGGGAGTCGCGAGATATTTTTATTAAATCTAATCAGAATCCACTCGAGTTGTGTCGCTGCAAAGATAAGTCGGATCCGATCGTATTATCCAATGGATGCAATCTTCGATGTGTAAAAGTGGCACAAGATGCTTTCTAGTCAATAATGTACTGAGGAACTTGTCAAACTTAAAAAGTTAGTCGAGTTCGGTCTGTGGATGGGCGACCATCTTAACATATCGGATTGGCAGTATATATGTGATTACTGTCCATCCCTGGTTGTCTGGAAGAGATCGCGGAATGCGATGAGGCCGCCCATTGAATGTGTTTTAGTTTTAAGTTTCCTTTTTGTTTTCGATCGACCATCGTCATCGCTCGTGTGCTCATTTGCTTTGTCGTTCCGTTCGCCTAGCCCGATCACACTTTTCGTAACGCTCTCTTCACGCATTCACCAGCTTACTCCCCAAGTCAAGCGTGCGTAAAGAAGTTTTACTTCAAAAGAACCAGCTTTTGCCCACGACTTCGTACGGGCATATCCCGTTTTTTCCTGTTCCCGTTGGAATTTCGGGAAATCCTCTCTTAGTGCTCTA
>NDFZ01004256.1:10485-35343 GCA_002192655.3 Mamestra configurata
CACTTTTCACTACAACTTCATTGAAACACACACATTTACAATCGCGTGCAAGGAACTTTGACACACACATTCACAATCACGTGCAAGGTGCTTGTATTTAGCCGTATCCTACGCCATCGACCGAAATCAGTCAAAACTGGTTTTGACCAAATGCCACTTTGACTACAGCATCATTGACACACACACATTCACAACCACGTGCAAGAGGTACTTGTATTCAGCCGTAACCCACACCATTGACTGAAACCTACCAAAATTGGTTTTGAACCTAGATTTTAGGACAAATAACCGCTAAATTTTCTTTTTATTACCGCTGTAGTAATCACCAGAAAATTAAATATCTGCCCATTTTTTTTTTCTAAAAATAAAATCCGTTATAAATCTTTTTTTATGGTATGCGTCCTGCAAGGCTCTCTTTTTCTTTCTTTCTTAACGACACAGCAAGGCCAACTTGCACAAACCAGAGTTATCTTTTAACTAAGAGTTAATAGCTAACCCGTTGCCAGTATGTTTGAAATTAACCTTGTATTCTTCTATCTTTATGTTAAAAGTTAGGCCAGTCCAATCAGCTTTGAACCTTGCAAAATTCTTAACTCTGTTTTTTTTCTTGGATCGTGTATTTGATGTCAGCTATTCTCATCATCATCTGCCTAGCCTTTTCCCAATTATATTGGGGTCGGCTTCCAGTCAAACCGGATTCAGCTGAATACCAGTCTTTTACGTGGAACGGCTGCCTACCAGACCTCCACAACCCATTAACTGTGTAACACGGTACTCTTTGGCAAGACTAGTGTCAGATTATCTGGCTTCTGACTATCCGTAACGACTGCCAAAGATCTACAAATGACAGCCGGGACCAACGGCTTAACGTGCTTTCCGAGACACGGAGGAGTCTCGGTATGTTAAGATGGTCACCCATCCACAGACCAACCTCGGCAAGCGTTGCTTAACCTTAAAGATCGACCCGTGCGGCTGTTAATATTAAGCCACGAGCTATTCTAATAGTATTAAAAAAAAAACAACCATAACCGGGTCATTCTGAAAAAAACACAACTTTTTTTTACAATAATGAAAAGAAGAAGTGAAACTAATTAATTTTTTCCAAATTAAACATTCTTGCCCTAAGGAAAAAATCGTTAAAAAAATACGAAATTTTGAAAAGTTGATTAGATGTGTTTATTTTTTTTAATTATCTCTGACATGGCCTATAAATTTAAATTAAGAAAATTTAAATTCAATTACATTCCTGCCTGAAACGCTATCGAAAAAAAAAACTGATATTAATAACTTACGCCAACAGATAATGTTAAATTTTTTTGGTTAGCGAATTAAGATATTTATTGAAATAATTTAAGGAAAAGAAAGTAGTTATTTTTTAGCTTGAAGTACAAAATCAAAAATTAAAATTCTTTAAAAAAATAGGATAGTTGCACGAATTAAAAAAAAAATAATTTACTGACCTACTTGTAAAACTCGATCAGTTGCAGTGCCAGTTAAAATTTTATCGAATCGAGTCATTATTTAAATTAGATGTTTTATTAAAAAAATAAACAAACACACGGGGTTTAAATTTTAGCGGGATTAATTTTAATATACTTTCCTGCCTATTTTCTACTCGCTAACGGCAAAAAACAGTTCAGAATTATTGCAGAGTAACCCTAATTCTCCTCGTAATTTGCCTGGACTAAGTAGGCCTTAATGACATTACTTTAAGTAAACCCTCACGTAATAGTTTGACAATTCCCTGACATAAATAAACACAATGCCAGTGCCACACACACATTTGCAGTCACGTGTAAGGTAGGTGTATTCAGTCGTATCCTCCGCTATCGATGGAAGGCATTTCGTCGAATCGCTGTTTATTTTTGTCCACAATACAATTGTTCGTCATGTTTCCGGAGGGGATATTTATAGTGTTGCACGACCATGACTGCTGTAACCCAGCGGGAAACGATCTCTCCGTAAATAAGGCAAAAAATCCCGATTGCTATCAGGGAAAAACGCTGCGTTGCGCGCCGAAAAAAGTAATATTAATTTATTGGAGGCTTTTTTGTATGGTGTTAATGTACGCGTGTACTTTTTATGTGAACTTACACATAAGGGAAGTGTTTTTTGTGTGTTTTTTGGGTTGCGGAATTTGTTTGAAAGAGTCACCGCGGCCTTGGAAGACAAAGGGCATTAGGCGGAACACGAATAGGTTTTAGTCAGTAAGAGTCTGACACTCCCTTTCACTCCGCCCAGAGCGGAAGGAGTCATTTGATGATTTCTCATCCATAAAAAGCGGGTTTTAGGTGTCATCAGCACAGTTCAGGGAGTGATTCCTTTACAGTCTCTGCTGGAACCCCTTGAACATGAACACATCCTTAACAGTCATACAATGGGTTCCGGGGTAGTCTATTGAGAGAACACGGTGCCCTTTCCACGTGCATTTGGTGACCATCTTTTTAACCCACAGGTTGACTTATGAAAGAATACTTCATGCATATAAAGTTATGAAAACTCCATACCAATATCATAAATGCGAACGTAGCTCTATCTGTCAGTTTGTTACCTTTTCACGTCTTAATGGCTGAACAGATTTGGATGAAACTGGGCACGCAGCTAAACCATGTCCTGAAATGGACATAAGGTGCTCCCGGGATTATGTTCCGCTGGGATAACTTTCGATGATCACTTGGGTAAAACCGCTAACACAAGCTAGTTCGTGTGTTGTTTGTTTGTTTGTTTGTTTGTTGGAAGTAATCTCTGGAACTACTGAACCAGTTTTGACCAATAGGAAGGTATATTATTTCTGAGTGACATAGGCTACATTTTAGTTTCAGAAAGCGGACGTAGTCGCGGGCAAACAGTACGTTATTAAATACACGTACTTCGACTGCGTTGCAGCGTGACATTTTATAAAACGCGTCTACACGTACACTTCGTCGTGTCACGTTGCACGCCGCAGGTGGCATCGCTGTGGGCCTGAAGCGAGAGTTTCTTCCGATAAAATAATTACGCAAGCGTTGAGGCCCTTTTAAGATATCCTGTTTGTGTTTATTTTTGTCAAAAATTATGATGATATTTTTGACCAACCTATACTGATCTTTGTATCAGTGAAGCAGTTAAACCATTAATGTTCCGTCCTCCACAAATATTGTTTTTTAGACAGCTTTCACATTTAGGCGACTTTAGCATCGCGATAGTCGCGCGGCTAAAGTTTCAAGTTGTTTCTTTAGCGTTTGTTTCTTGTAATGTGAATCGCGCAGCTAATATCCTAACGTGAAAGCAGCCTTACAGCCCGTCAGTTAGAAGTGGAAATTGTAAAACACATTGCTCGTGCAACGTGTTTTACAATTTCGTTTCACCTGACGAAAACGTTGATCACTTTCAACTTTATCACTGATGTAAATTGTCAATATTGTAAGCTCGACACATTTTTTGACTTCGCCATTTTCATCATACAATATGACAATGTCCTAAGTATGATCAAGGCGTTAGACCTTTGCAGGCTGTCTCTGTTCTGGGGTATGCCAGTAGAAATACCCAAACAAGAGATTTGAAGTAGGAGAAACCTTACAACTGGCCGGCCAAAGGTCAAACATATAAAAAGGTACGCAGAAACATATTTCTCAATTTATTTATCTCAGATGTTTTCCATTAAGTATTCTTCGTCTTTACAAATGTAATGAATAAAGTCTAATCAAATTGAAACTAAGTAGTTTTAAATTGAAACAAAGAACAAAACTTTATTTATTTAGATAAAATCCACTACTTACCCAAAAATTTTAGTCAAAATAAAATAAGAAAACGAATATAACTATTTGTTCACAAACTGAGTTAGAGAACGATCTGGCAAAAGTTTCAAATCATTATGAAATAATTTTAAACTTGAACTTCATTCATTTTATTTCTGAAATTACTGTAGACGATTTTCTTAGTATTCCCAAAGTTTGAACGCAATACCTTTTTTTGTAAATTCAAGGACACAAATCTTCAGCCCAGAAACGAATTGAGTACATACAGTATACATTATAATAATAATATAATATATCTTGGGACAACTCACACACGGTCATCCGATCCCAAACTAGGCAGAGCCTGTGCTATGGCAACCAGACAACTGATAAACATACTTATATATTTCTAAATACATACAAATTATAGATAAATTACACCCAGACACAGAACAAATGATCATGCTCATCATACAAAGATTTGTACTGGGTGATACACGACCTCCGGTTTAGCAGTCAGGGTCACTAACCACTCGACCAACAGGCCAGTCACATTATGTGCCTACTAAATAATTTATTTATTTATTTAAACTTAATGTACAATAGTGGTACCTGGGCGGACTTAATGCATCAAGGCATTCTCTACCAGTCAATAATAAATAAATCGTCGACTAACAATTATTACAAGTCTGTATCTGTCATTGCAAGACTTCAGGGAGTCTGNGTTTATTTATTTATTTAAACTTAATGTACAATAGTGGTACCTGGGCGGACTTAATGCATCAAGGCATTCTCTACCAGTCAATAATAAATAAATAATAATAAATCGTCGACTAACAATTATTACAAGTCTGTATCTGTCATTGCAAGACTTCAGGGAGTCTGACGTTTCTTTGTGAATTAAAGCTCCATTTAATCAAATTTCGTGCAGTTTTTTCCATTACCCAAAACAAAATAACATTACATTCTACCCACCAAAATCCAGAGTACTTTCTAAAAAACCACCACTAACCTGTCATATAACCAGTCAGGGCTACATATAAATATCGCCACTCCACCAGTACGGTGAAAATCGAGTTTCAAGTGTTCCCAGTAACGTCAGCATATTGGTCTCTCCAAGCTCCTGTATTATAAAGTCCTATTTTGCCGTGACATTTTTCGTTCAACACTACACGATTGGATTTTTGAAACGTGTAAATTTGATAAAACACAGAACGTGGGGAATGAGTGAGTTACGGCAGTTTCAGATTGGGGAACGCAGCGCCGGAAACGTAAAAGAGTTCTGTATATAATTTTAAGCCGTAAACTGGATTGGAAAGCGTGTAGCTGTATTGCTTTATGGTTTTTCTTGTTTTTGATCTCAGTGACTGACTTGATTTGCATTCTAATAGCGTTTTGGAAGTGTGCGTTTTCAAACCAGGATTGCGCTCTTACGATTATTTTCATTATTGGATTAAGTTACCGTATTATAAATATTTGATTTTACTTTTACAGTTGCTTAATGTCAATTGTTTTTTATTTTTGTAATTCATGATGATAAATGAGTTCTAATTCATGCTGGTTTTACAAAACGATAAAAATTACAACTCGTATAAATATAAACAAATTATCTAATTATATTGCTACAAAAAACTCCACCAAAACACACATCACCAGCAAACTGCAACGAAAAACAGACACCACGAACGATGACACCTCCACATTTTACACATTTAATCTATAAAATATCGCTGTACAAGATAATCTATCAAGCTGTGTGACAACCAGCACGATATTGCAGCGAAATATAAAATTGCTGGGACGGTCCCGTAGGTAATGGTGGGACGCATCATCAGAGGTAAATGCAACGAGGAAATTCCGCGGCGGGCACACGTGCGCCAGTCTTGAGCGGCCTTATGCCTCTGTGGATGCGATTGTACTTAATAAGCTTATTGTGGAACTGTTGAGTGTGCGATTGTACAATTTATTTACTTTATATATTATCTTTTGGTTAGTTTGTTTTGTCGGTGTCTTTTGTTTTTGACGCATTTGTGAATGACATTGGTAATCTGAAAATAATGCTATAAAAAATTACATCTCAAATTATTATGGCTAACTGGTTTATAGTATTTTACCACGTTGTAAGGTAAAGTTGATAAATGGAACTAAAAATACTTTTTATAAAACGTTTACCTAGAACGAACGATTACTTAGCTCTGCTATACTATGTAACGCCTATTCGTTTACATACCGTGTACTCAATTGACATCGGTAGGTACAGGCAAGGGTCAAAAATACAGTCGCATTTCTTTGTAGAAAAAGGTCAAAATAATTTAATCTATAATTTAGATTCAATATTACAGATTATATCAAGTTTTGAGTAATTGCGACTGCATATTTGACCCTTGACTAAAACAAATTCAATCTTAAATTGAAGAAAAAAAAGCAAATAAAATAAAACATCTTAACAAAACGTCTCCACTCCGCTTCTATTCTCAACAATGCAACGGTCGCAGGTAATATATTTGGAATTTTCCAGTGCTATGAAAACGTTACGTGATCTCGAGTTAGGTTTTCGTCTGTAAAACGGGCCAAAACATCCCTATTACCTGAATGGCCTCCTATTCCATCCTATGAAATTTAAACCGTCTTCGTAATATACAATTGTTTACTCTCCAAATTGGGTATTTTACTATGTAGAAAAATAATTATTCTATCCATTAGATTTTCAAAAATATTGGACACGTATTTTTTGCATTTCAAATTGATAAAAGTTCTAGATTGGGGGCTAGAGACGTCACGCGAGTTTTGAAAGCACTGTATCGCCTTTTTTTTTTTAGTGTCCAATATATAGATTTTTTTCAGTAAATTCTATTCTATCCTATGAAATTTAAAACCTCTTTGTAATACAGTTGTTTACTCACAGAATTGTATCTCAACGATGACAAAGGAAACTTCTGTGGCTCATAGAAAGAGGTGACGAGTGCGTATGTGTACGAGACACGCTAATTTTATGTGTGTGTGTGCTGTTTTAATTAAAGCACCTGGAGTTTGAAAAGGACGTGTGTGTGTGTGTGAGTGCGTTTTGCATTTTTGGTTGAGTAGCACTTTACGTGAAGTAGACGCGTTACTTGAAGCGAAGTTGTGCAAATGTGTTTAAGTTCATGTAGGTGTGTTTGTTTTCTTTTGTGAACAAGTCTGTTTAAATGCAAGTGGTAAAGTTTTCATGTCGTGAGATGAATGTTGATTAGGTTGGTTTTATACCATTGCGTTTTCAAAAACAAAAGGTTTTCTGTTAGATGTATATGTGATCGAAAAAGGACTGAGAAGATTCGAAAGAGATCCAAGAGGGCTGACATTTGGTGGCGCTTGAGGTAAGTAGGTACAAGTTCATTCGGCTGATATGACTGATATNGGTATATGTGATCGAAAAAGGACTGAGAAGATTCGAAAGAGATCCAAGGGGGCTGACATTTGGTGGCGCTTGAGGTAAGTAGGTACAAGTTCATTCGGCTGATATGACTGATATGGCTATGGCGAAGTCCATTTTTTTGTGTGGCTTCTAGAGTGTGTCGCGTGGAATATTAAAGCCTCCAACCAGAGCTTGTAAAAACTTACAAACTAAGCGACTACACTCTAAGGGCACCCCTGTGGGGTACGTGCCTAGGCTTAGGGCGTCGCTGGGGGAGGACCACTAGGGACGTGCTGGATCGAACTAGAGACGAAGTCCTTTGCATTCCATATTTATATTATCCTAGCTTTTGCCAGCTTCCCCCGCTTGACAGGCCAAAGTTAGCCCATAGGAACATATTCCCGGGACACGGTTGACTCGTTAGCCAAAATTCAACGAAATTCGTACAACCTTTATGACGTGAAGAGGTAATATATAGATAGACAGGCAGACTGTTACATTCGCATTTATAATAGGTACTAGCTGCCGCCCGCGGCTCCCCCCGCGTGAATATCTAAATTTATTAATTGTTTTTTTTTATTTTCTAGTCTAGGACATAGATGACAGAGACAAAGATGACGATGGAGCGAGCTTACCCAATAGAAGCCTGAAATTTCCCCAAGGGACCATACTCCCGGGATAAAAAGTATCCTATGTGTTATTCCAGAACCGTAATTTACGTCTGTGCCAAATTTCATCAAGATCCTTTCAGCCGTTCTGATGTGATTGAGTAACAAACATTCATCCATCCATTTAACCAAACATTCTCATTTATAATTTAGTATAAGTATATAAGTATGGATGATATCCCGTTACATATTGTTCTTAATTTACATAGCCGTGAGTTTGCCGGACAGTAAATAAAACAGCAATGACAATATACCACAGCCAACATTGTAGCTGCCCAAATACACAATTGAAATTCATTTCGGCGCACAAAACAAATGAAAAAAACTACTCTATTCAGCGCCGGACTCCGTAAATAACGTCCATTAACAGGCCGACAAATGTTTAATAGGACTTAGTACATAAATAACCATTATAAACACTCTTACACGATTTATACAATATTTTATTGATACTGTAGACTTTCCGTATCATTGTGTCTTTTTCTAAGTCACACATTTCAATCTCAACTCAGCTTAATCCAATCAAACCATCAGAATTATATTTTTACTTATTAATGCCAGTAAAAAAGCCGTAAAAAAAGAGTTGCAATTGTTATGGCGACTGATTCGATTAATTAGTAAGTCGATGAGGAAGATATCTCCAAAAGACCTAAGAAAACCGATGATTTCATACCTACCTTTTCTTTACCATGTTAAACTAACGATATTATTATCTGTAAATCAATGAAGTTAGTAACTTATGATGACGACAAGAAGAATGTTTTTTGAGATATTACAAGTTGATGTTGTTTTCCGACTTCCATTCAGACACATCATCATCTGCCTAGCCTTTTTTCCAACTATATCGGGGTCGGCTTCCAGTCAAACCGCTTCAGGTTCAGCTGAATACCAGTATTCTGAATACCATTCAGACACAACTAGTACAAATACGAAAACGAAGATCTTGACTCCGTAAACCATAGCTTGCAATAACAAATATATAAGTCAATTTGGATTAAAATATCACTTGCCACACAAATTAATTTCCAGTTTCCTTGATTTGAGTTCTATTCATATTTATTACTATAGTCGTTTCATTTTAGCATCGCAATAGCGGTCATTGACTTTTCTACATTTATTGTCATTTTTTATTTGTTTCAAAATAAAAAATATAAGAGGCCGTTTTGTCGCCAGTTATCGTTATCCGCAACATTTTAACTTAGACCATTTTTCTAGCTACAATCAGCTCTCATGCATGCTTTACAGGCTATCTGACTGATCTGACTGATCAATTGCTCCATCATACTCCACAATGTAATTCAACATGCATTCAATTTGCTTCTAGGTGGAAAACCGACCTTATAAAACGTTCCATAGTTTGGTGTTCGGTTTCCTGCGAAGAAATATTAGGGAAAGGGCAATGTCCGCTGTCACCATGTTAAAATGCAAAAGCTATAGCAGGATATTGCACTCTGCTTTTGTAGATGTTATAATGTCAGTGTTTCCATTGTTTCAAAGGAAAGAGGTATTTCTGACTCTGTCTTTGCTTTGTGTGATCGTGTTTTGTTTTCTTCCGTATTTTTACTGTTTTTTTTTAAGTGTCTTATAGCTTCAAGTAGGTGGTATGCATTGTTTCAGTGCGTTTGCAGAAAATTATACAAAAAGTTATCTTTATAAAACAAGTATAAAATACAAAGCAAACTTCACTGTATCTTCCTAACAACCTACCCCAAAAATTTCAATCCTTAAACAAATATTTCAAAGAAAATCCCTGCTCTCTTTTGTGGATTGCTTGCAGAAATATCTTCAAACTAAGTGGCTAACCCTTCAGTCCTAACTACCGTCTTCTATTTGCATAACAAACGGCTGACGCAAGCCCTCCTTTTGATGTCAATATACAAAACTGCTCCACCGCGTTGCCTGCTTAACTGGCCTCTTCAAACCTGGCTTGAAATTGGGTCCAATAATTTCTGTAGATGCTGTTATGAATGTACCTTTTGTCTTTTAGAGAAGTTTTATGATGATATGAAAAGAGAATCTTGTGAAGAATGATGAAAAGTAAATATAATATTTTCGTCCGTAGAATTATAATTACTACTATTACTTTTAGTTCGTTTGTGAGTCTAGTTGAGTATTTTTTTAATGTATTGATCCTTTATTATCAATGTATGTACAACTACCTATTACTAAACTATATACCTATTACTATATATACACTTAAATAAAAAAATTAACTAACTAAAAATAGTCTGAAATATGACGGCAAAAAATTCCTCCGCATCGTTCGTTTGTTAGATTTCAAAAAAAATTTGGAACTTTCTTTTTGCCTTTTCAAATAAAAAAAATACAAAGATGGAAATCCGTTACCACAACCAGTCGTAGATACGTTACCACAACCTCTCTATTTAAGACAGGCGCTGGTTACTTCACTTGTTTTTAGTAAAAAGTGTCCCAACGCGTGACATCTTGCCAGTTCCGACTAATCAGTTTGCGGGTCTAAAAGAATTCTGATTTGTTGATCTTTGAAAATTGCAAAGTAAGGCTCAGTGATCGGTGTAGCTTCTGTTGTCAGATGTTGGGTGAGTTTTTTGACATTAATGTCATTTTAATGGATTTTAGGGTTGCTATGAATGGTAATGGGATCGAGCCCAGTATCGTTTTTACCCACACTCTTGTGCCAATCTCATCCAATTTCTCCCCGCGATGGCAACAATGAAGTCTCTTAAATATCTACAACAAATTCAAATTTTCATACTAATCCCCTTACATCGGCTACGACAGGACAATATAAGAGTTTTTCGCAAAAGTAAAATGCAAAAAAAAATACAATTTATATTCATCGTATTAAAGTAGGTAATGTCTAATATACAGAAGTGTTTTAGATGACCGATTTTTTTAATATGTATTACGTGAAGCGACTGCCAATTCGGCCTCCGTAACCCAGTAACTGGGTAACATGATATCCCTTTACAAGACTGGTGTCAGAATACCGAGCTTCTAACTTCTCGTAACGACTGTCAAAGATCTACAAATTACAACCGGGACAAACGATTTAACGTTCTTTCCAAAGTACAAAGAAGTCTCGGTATATTATGGCTATACCCATCCTCGGATCGACCTCGGCAAGATATGATTGCGGCCTTGAAGAACCTTGAAGTGCGGCTTGTTTGTCTGGTATTATTTGGCAACGAGCTCTTCAAGCTCTCTCAAGTATAATAAAACGTACAGCTCATTATAAATACTAATGTAGACAATTAAAGTTAAAGTAATTCAACTTTATCATAATGAAGAGCACATTCACACTTCACACGTCTTTGCTTATGACTTTAGAATTTTTAAATCGGTCTATGCAAAGTTTGAAGGGATTATTCTCAGAAGTCTGAATGAGAAGTGAAAGTTTTATTGGAATATAATGATCTCCACTTAATTGACTCAGGCTTAGAAACTTTAGTAAATGGTTTTATAATTCGGTCGCCAAAGTTAGGTACTCACTCATGTTTAAGTCACCACCTGTGCTAGGTATTCAGTTATAGAGCTGGTGACACTGGTGTTGATGCTCCTCATATGTATATTTTCCTAAATCCAAGTCAACAAACTGAAAAAGACCATTTACTTTTTAGAAAGATTAAAAAAGTGTCGCAAAAATGATAAAATAAATCAATGACCCCTTTGAATTGCAACTTTAAGGTCAGACTCACTGCAAAAGAAAATATACCATGTTTTTTTAACAATCCTATTACAATTGTAATCCAAAATAAATTGGAATTAATGTTTATTTCAATATAGATTTAACAAAGATTAGGTCTAGTTATTTCACAAGAAAAACTAATATGTCTAGAGTATCTGTAGCAATAAGAATACCGTCTAACCCGGGGTAGTGAATCAAGTATTCTTTACTCAGAAGAGCTCCATACCCAAAGACCTTTTACTAGAAATAATTAGTTTGACGAAACACAGGTTTTTGAAAGTGACTTTTCGTCAATTGAATTGAGCAAATTATGAACAGGCGAAACCAAATGTTCGGGACCTTTTGTGTAGTACACAAAGAGTTTTCAGTTGACGAGTACGTTAGTAAAAATGCCTCTTGAATCCGATGATTTGCCTTAATATTTCGTACAAAAGATCTTTTAATAGCTATAAAGTGGAGTAGGCATTTGTTTGTGCCCATAGTTTGTTGGTATGAAAGAATTATTTAGGTGAATAGGTACTCGTATATAGCACAGTGATTCTTATGTTGAATAAAAATTGCTTGCTTTACGCGTGAGTTGCACACATATTAAATTTTACTTATCAGGATTCAATGGCACTTTATTTTGGGAACCAAACTCGTATATGAATATGAACGGATTGGATTTAAGAACTTTATAGTAACCAAGAGTCAGTAACTAGTCAGTTTACAGTTGAGCTGGTTTAATAATTGAGAATTGGAGTTGAGAAACGTGTCAAATGTCACTTTAATGCAACAGATTAACAGGTTTTCAGGCTAAAATAGAGTTAGATAAAAACTCAACTTCAAATTCTTAAATAAAAATCGACGGTTCCGAGATATTCACACTCCATTTAATATTATTATGTAGGTACCAAAGTATGTAAATGTTGATTCATTTCTTAGGCTACCTTGAGAACCCGAGACACAGGCGTAGTTAGGTAAGTAAATTATTTCGATACTTGAAACTTCCATTTAGTCGCTATTTAGGTACACTAATTTGGGTTAATAGCTGTTACGTAACACGTAACGTAATTTATTTTCACTTTACTACATATTATTATCTTTTAAATAAGATTTTATTTATTTTGATAACGTTACTATGTTTCTCCTGAATTCTCTCATGTTTATTTTCCACTAAAGTCGTAATTAAAAACGACACAAGTCAAAACATGATTAAAATTTTAACGAAACGCTTCATCCAATAAAACAAGACCAAAAAAGAGTCTATGAGTACAAAATTTTAAATTACTTTTCATCCTACACAAGTATCATCTTAAAGATAATTAAAATAACACACTTCTATAGATGTTTCTACTTCAAAAGAAAATTGACGAAATTAAAAATAATTGTTTATTTGGACACTTTCTGTCTGTTTGCTTTGTCTCCTGATATTCAAATCTGGACAAAACAAGAGGGACACAAACTTTGGAGAAATTTCGTATCGACACTTCGTTATCATTCCTAAAGAAGCCCTCAACTCAAACGGACACTTGGGGATTTGGATAATAGATTTATAATTTACATTTCGAAACAAACTTGACATCCGAGTTTGCTTGTGTTTGGAAATTAGAGGACAATACGCAAATGAACAAGTTGATTTTGTTTTGAAACTTCTGATAACATTGATCCGTTGGATAAAAATAAAATAGCCTGAAGAGGTTCTTTGTACGCAAATACTTATTTTATTTGCGTAGTTTGTAGGTATTTTGCGTGAACACGAAAAAAGCAATGGACGGCAAGGATGTTACCTATTGATTAACAATTGTTTTCTTAACTGCTTAAACAGACACTATATTTTAAATTAAGCGCGCGCGCGTGAATGTTGAAAATTATCAAGGGGACATACTCTCGAGATAAAAAGTCTATATATATGTGGTTTTCCAGACTATTATCTACTTCTGTGCCAAATTTCATCAAGGTCCGTTCAGCCGTTCTGACGTGATTGAGTAACAGACATCTATCCGTCCATCCAAACTTTCGCATTTATAATATTAGTATAGAAGTATAGATTATGTTGGATCGTAGTAAGAGTAATGAACTTACAAAATAACGCAGTTCAATTTTGAAAAATATAATAAAACAAAACGGGCTGATGTTCCAATGATTTTTCCTCTCCTACTCTACAGAATTTTGCGTACCGAGAAAACAGCATGCAGTCAAGTTGAGAGCAAAATAGTCTCCACCAACATCCATTGTAACTGAAATTTCGGCCTCATAAATCTAACTGGGTGTACCAAAGTTCCCGTATGCAGTGGACACAAATCTTCTGTTGGGAGTCGACTCTGCAAAAAAGTACCAATAAAAAATTCTTAGAGCAAACTTGCGTCGCATATTTTTTGGGTACTTTTTAGACGAATACTCAACTGTGACGTGAATGAATGCTGTTTGAAGCGTCAGAAAATAAACGTCGTATTCTGGATTTATTTAACTTTTTTAATTTATATTTTTTTTAAATTCTATCCCGTGTTTGTGACCTAATCATGCCTCAATCAACAGCTGTACGATTTGACACTCAGACTTTGACCTGAATTAGGGCATTGGTCTTTGTCATATGTTCCCGTGGGATTATTTTCAACTTATACGCAAGCAAATCCGCTGGTATAATGGTGGTGTATTATAATAATGAATCCATGTGTTCAGAATTCAGCGTTATTTTACAAGAAAACTTGGCATTTTGTTCAGCATTTCTAAGAAAACATTTTCTCGCATCTTCCAAACGAAAGCGACTCAAAAAACCACGTCAAAATTACCAACACCGATTCACAAAAGCTGCTGACGAGCGTATATCTACCCATATACGGCCAAACGTGTACCTCGCGTCGCTCCGTGGTTAAAAAAGCTGCTTTAGAGTGTAATTTTCCGATGAAGCAACTTTGCGAATGTGCGGCCTTATATTCGCTGCCATTGGCTATAGAATGTCTTTCTAAACGCCACTCCACTCCGGTCTAATGAGGCCGTTCCATCCATTAAGCTATTTAGTAATTAGGTGCGAGAACGGCGGAGCAGTTGCGAATGGACCACAATGAGTGAAACAACTCGTTTATTCACTTTGCATGTTCTCTTGACGCATTTTTAATGTTTATTGGGTTAAGAGCAAATCTTGGCTTGGCTACTTTTTACATGACTCTTGCAAACGTTATTATAACAGACATTTGTATTAAGAACATTGATTTGAAACTTTCTTCTGCATATTTTATTTTGTTTTCATTTTTCTCTGGCAGTTTCTAACCACGTCTGTCAACGTCCAATTACATTTCATTTTCATAGAAAACAAAATAATGATAAGTTATAAACCGATTACCGAAAGTAAACATTGGAACTGACAAATAAATCGATATTCCAGTCACATATAAGACTTTACCCTTAAAGTAAATTTAATAGGACGTCAGAAAAACTGTTGTAAAGATAAAGAAAAAACAATAAAATGTGCATGGGCAGTCGGCTACAGATGGCATCAAATCTCCATCAGAGGGGATACTTGATCTGAATTCAATGTGCGTGCGGTGGGTCTTGCTCGATACTCTACGAATATTTTATGCGCATAATACAATTAGACGCATGTGTGTATATAAGTAAGTACTTACAGGCAGGTACTTACAGGTTTGGAGAAAAAAAATGTTTGTAGCGGAAGAAAACATGATTAAGGCGAATTTTGATAAACAGCAAATGTGCAGACAGTGAAGGAATTCCCAAATAGAAATTTAAATTCTCAATACTCGGAATCTAAAAACGTAATCAGATTACTGTACATCCTTGTGGGCTTGTCTGATTACAACGCTGTTAAGAAAGACAACAACTCGTCATGGTGTCTCATAGAAACTCGCAAGCAAGTCCATGGAAATTAATGAAAATGAATGATTTGAGTGAAACTTCATAGACAATAGACAAGATATTTGTCTGAAAAGTTGGTTGAGAACATGGTCTTAAAAGAGTTTAGAAAAGAGTAAAGACTTTTAACAGAGAAAGCACTATCATAAAAGAAAGAAAGAAAAAGTATTTAATGCCACAAAACGACATACCTACCCACACACATAATTTTACTTTTCTTAAACTAAACCCTAAACGATAGTGTTAGTGATAGTGTCAGTCATCATTTCAAAGCAACCATTGTATTCTCACGTAACCATATTCTAAAGAAACCATAATAAAAATAACATCTCGTGTCCACATTTTAATAAACATCCAAACAAAAGAGCAACAGCGACTTCTAAAACCCAATTTCAAGTCGAGATTTGTAGCAGACTCACAAAAGGTATTATTACATCTAAATGTTGCTTAGTTAGTGCCCTCGCTAAGTCTCTGTGAATTGTTGTGTAAATACAACAAGAGTTCTCTGTGAACTCGATAGAACTTTGAGTTTACAGACATTATTGCTTTCTAAGAGTACTTCGTTCATTATCTTACACCCAATACACCTAGCTTCGAACTTAATAGAAATTTGTTACTATTAGAGCACGTTTAAGCTAGGTAGCATTAATATGGGTTTGAAAGCGTGTTAGATTGAAGCTATGCCGGTTACACGTGCATGCTTTTTCTGAGCTAAAAATCAATATCAACAGCCATATTCGGTAATAAAAAAAAGATTGAACGTCCGTTTGGGTTTCTGCTACTGAAATTCGAATTAAGAATCTTCTTAATTCGAATTTCAGTAGCAGAAACCCAAGCGTTGATTGGCAGAGATTACCTATTGTTCTAGGCATTCTCTACCAATTAACTTATGGGTAACTGATATTTTCATCGATAATTTGAATTGAGAATCAGCTATTCGGTATTAAAACTGGTGGAAAGGCTGCAAGTGTCCATAAAGCTGAATTTATCGGAATATAGTTACAGACCCAACCAGAAAAACTCTTAATTAGAAATTATTAAAAAAAACGTTATAGTTGCGACCAATTTTCATACACATTTTGTGTCACTGGGAAATATATCTCCTTAGACTTGCGAATATTACAAATAAATCTTGGAAATAAGATATATAAATAGGTAGCTACGGTTGGCAGTCTTATATAAAACGTTACCATTCTTAGATAAATAACCCAAATCACAGAAACGATACTACTACCATCTAAATCCGACTACAGATGTAGGACATTCTTCGTACACGTAGTAACAAAAGAATCGCCCAGTAAATAAAACAACAGCATACCAATATATCGCTGAAAAGGCATCGAAACAAGAAAGTTCGCAGAATACCCGAGGGAACAGCACAGCATTCGCAAATTTCTAAAAAAGAAAAATAAAAATACTCGTCTCAGAAGTTACTCTGAGCCATAACTTGTTGGTTGAAGGTTTTTTTTATAGAAACATGAACGAAATACAATAACGCGAGCGGTCCCTTACAAGTAAAAAGGGGTAAAAAAAACCCACTTTCAGTTCACAAGAATTGCTGGCAGTTAATATTTGATTAAGCCCGCTGAATCATAATGTGAGAATTTTTTTAAGGGCTCTTTTTTGTGCACTGATGTGTATTTATCGGGTTATTGGATAATTTTATTAAGAATTCAGCTCATGTAGCATTTATTCGTGTTCAATTTTTTATCTCGATATTGTAAAAAAAAGTTGAAGTTTGTAAAATTCAGTAAGACTACTATTAACATAATTATATTAAGTTCTGCTTAGCTTTGTATTCGTACGTCATCGGTGTACCTCATAAGTGTTAATAATAATATCTTTCATCGCTTTTGAGATCGGTTACCCTTGGGAAACGGACCCATGGATATTGCAGGCCACCTACCCTCCTACCCGGCCCTTAGTAGCCCACTCAATCACCATTAATTATACCATGAATAATTACGTTGATTGGTTTCAACATCCCTTTGTAACTGTACTGCTAATAATATGACAATGAAGATGTAACAAGTAACCAAAAATTGCTGTATCAAAATGTTTGAAGAGAAAATAATGTATATTTAATGGAGCACTTACTACCCCATAACAGTACCATTAAATTATCTCAAAATACAGCTATTATCACATACATATTTTAGTATAAAAACAGTATAAGTCATCTCCTAGACCGATAAATTATTTCTCCGGCGTGTTTAAAAAATCTATTATTTACAACATTGTAAATTGCTCTATCTGCGCTGTTTCTGCAAATAAAGTAATTCTAAGATTGCTTGCATGATATCACATTCAAAGTGACCTAATTCAAAATTCCAGTAACTTCTGAGGGCAAATTCTACTGATTTTTAAGCAACTTTTTCAAGCGTATATCAGTCGGAATCTGTCAAAAATATATGGAAATTGAGGCTTTTTTGACAGACTGACATGCAGAATTGGTACTCCTATTTTGCTATAAACTGACTGACTGTTATCCTTAAAAGATCGCTTTTAATGATAAGGCCACCCATTATGTGCCTCTTTGTAATCACTGTTTAAACTAAATCTATATTTTCTGTTACTGAAATGGTGTACATAATAGTATTCTGTTTTATTTGAACGTATAAGGTGAAGTCTATTTCTATCTATACTAATAATAAAGCTGAAGAGTTTGTTTGTTTGAACGCACTAATATCTGGAACAACCAGTCGGATTTGGAAAATTCTTCTTGTATATAATAGCCACATTCATGAGGAATGCTATGAGCTATATAGAAACGGAAAATTCCTACGGGAATGGGAAAAAAACGGAATATGAGCGTACGAAGTCGCGGGCTAAAACTAGTGAATTTAGAAGGTGAGAAAGAGCCCAAATTATGAATAGGAAGTAGACAGCCTGGATCACGGGAGAGAGACATTATTATTATTATTTCCGGCATACGGCGATATTTTTGTTAGGTCACTTTCATTCTAAGGTTGCGAGCACTTGAAAATATTATTAAACAAAACAATTTCCATAATAAGTCTCCCGCCAGAAAAATGAGCTCATTTATAACACCTAGTTGCCACGAATATGGCATTCAGTGGCACAAAATGAAGTCTCGACAAAGTTGAACGCATAGCGTAGTAGCTGCAAACTTTTGTTATATAGTCTCTACGGTATTATTAGATAAATGAAGTCGACTGAAACGCTTTTAATGTCTGACTTCTTTCTTTTAATTTTACAATAAAAAATACGCGGTCATAAAAACTGAACTGTTTGTCCTTTGTCTGTTTCATTTACGTATTTGTTTAAGGGTTATTTAAACTGGTCAGGTCTTACACCACGAATTAATGGTCATTGTCGGGATAAGATAACCCAAAAATACTTGACAACATGACATTTAATAGGTAAGTGTAACACGTTAGGGTTAGATATCCAGGTCAAAGCTAAGTGTTACATAGCCCTGGGAAATCATCAAATAACTTCTTCCGCTCCGGGTGGGGCAGGACTCTTACTGTCAAAAACCCATCCGTGTTCCTTCTAAAGCCCTTTGCGTTCCAGGGCCGGTGTAACTCGTTCGAACAAATTTCGCAACCCCGGCAGGCCTTGGTGGGCCCCGTCTCCTATGCTGACATCTCTTTAAGGAAAACGCGTGGAACACAACGCGCCATCGTCCCGGGCCACCCAACGATCGCCGTCCGAAGGCCCGCGCCGACGGTGGTCGGAGATCGCCCTGCGACTCCCGACGCCCGGGGTACCTACCAGTACCAGTGATTTTATGATAGCCGACGAGAAGGGATTGTACTATACACCTCTGCCAGCACCTTTAGTTAATAGGCACCTTAGTATTTTCCGCGTCTTTGCTCCCGCGGCCACAAGAATCATGAAAGAGAAGTTTCGAAATCAAATCAGAATTTTCATTTTACTTTACAAACGTAAAAAGTGACTTTATTACCTGGAAACTCCTATGTCCTTTCCCGGGACTCAAACATTAGTGTGATTAGTATAAAATTATGATTACATTCCTGAAGATAAAATTAAACCTAGAAGGAATAGACAGTTCCATTCAGCTTCTAAACTATGAGCTATCTGGCGCTACAAATGAGTTCTTTCGCTTCCGCTCCCAGCAAGCAGCCGTGTCGGGAGCATCCGTGCACATGCTAACGCTTGCAAATTTGTTTCTAGCCGCGCCAAACTTCAGGCCCATGATCGATTTTTGGTCGAACTGGTTTAGACGATGAGTGAAGTACATTTTTTAAATGATGAATGAAACTGGAAAGAGTTTTTTATGAGACTAGAATGATTTTTATAGTCAGGAGGAGCTCGCGGCTAAAGTACAAACACCCACCCGGGTCGACCTTCAAGGTTAAACAACGTTTGCCGAGGTCGGTCTGTGGATGGGTGACCATCTTAATTTACCGAGATTCCTCCGTGCCTCGAAAAGGACGTTAAGCCGTTGGTCTCGGCTGTCATTTGTAGATCTTTGGCAGTCGTTACGGATTGTCAGAAGCCAGAAAATCTGACACAAGTCTTGCTGAAGAAGTACCGTGCTACCCAGTTACTGGGTTGTGGACGTCTGGGAGGCAGCCGCTCCACATAAAATACTAGTAGTCAGCTGAATCTGGTTTGACTGGAAGCTGACCATAATATATTTGGGAAAAGGCTAGGCAGATGATGAATGACTTTTATAGTCATATAATAGTTGGAAACTTGGAACAGACGCTCATCCAAGAAAGGAAAGAACAGTTTTAGTTTTCGTTATTAGATCATTTTGTTGCGGGATCCAAGACAGTTGAATTGGTTCTTCGGGACGCGTTGAGCGCCTCAGCGCTTTTCTGGAAGTTGACACCACTGATTCTGACTTTCAGGAGTTGCAGTGGTTGGGAAGTGTTGCGAACTATCCAAAAAATACTTGGAAACAGTGTGGCCTTGTAACTTGTGTAATTTGGTTAACAAACATGGTACATACAAATAATATGACTTTTCGCATTAATCACGCGCCTTTGTCGTTTAAAGTAAAAAACTGCTCCAATTTCGAAATAAAATTTATCAGAAATCAATATTTTTGTTTACCAAATGAAACAAGTAAAGAAAAATACACTGACTCCGAGCTATAAATATTGAATCTACAGGAATAATTACGTAAGAGTTCTTAATTTATTACGTTTTCTGTTCCCGAATAAAATGTCAGTTTAGTGGTTTTTGCAAGCGGTATGTTATTTATTTTATTTTTCATACAGGGGATGGAACTTATGAATTTTCTTAGCAAGGCATCGCTTTGACAAATTGCGTTACTAAAAACTGAAAACACCACATTGAAAATTTGCTAAAAGACAACTATTTCCAACAAACTCGGACAACCCAATAGTTGGTCTAACTAGAACCTCACTCAAAGCTAAAACCTAATCGATTAAAATATTTTACACTGACACAGGAAATAGTTCGAAAGTGTCAAATTAACACAAAATAGATCATCACTATCCAAACCGTGATTGTCATTGTAATGCGTAGTTACCAGTTCCAAATTACACATGCGAGCAATCAAAATAGTACACGATATTATATGGAGCGGGCTTTGTGGTTCATTACAGCTCTAAGCCCATATTAATAATTATGTACAAAGCAAGTTCCACGCCAGCGGTGTTCATAAATGTGAAACTAAATACACTGGCAGCCAAGATTAGGGAGTCGCCAGCAAATGAGTTTATGGCGTGTTAGTGTACCTCCATTGTATCATTAGGGATCAAAAACTCGAGCTTTAATGTTAAAACGTTTGAGTAAATAACGCTAAAAATCTTTGCGTTATTATAACTGTTACGAAGGTTCACGCAACGTCATGGTTCTATTATTGAGTTTTATTTAGATATTGTATCGTAACAATTGCTGTATCGTGATTTTTTTGGGTATACGTTGTATATACGTTGTTTATTTTGTTACCATTAGGGTCACGCACGCGATCGATTTTTGATGAACCGTTTGGTTTTTTGTTCATGAGCCTTCTGTATCCACCCCTTTTTCTTGTTGGCATTATAACTACCGTTTTCCGCACGATCGATATTATGTTTCAGTTCACTTGATGTACACGTGTATAGGGTGTACAGATCGAGCATGTAGAGTGGCATTGCAAACAATTTCGTCTTTTTATGATTTTATACGTGCGTTATTTTATTATGAAGTTATATTTTATAATGTTTGATTACTTTTCTACACACGCTATATCTTAAAAATATTTTCATTGTAAGTTTTAAAATCAACAAAATCGGAAAATTATTCGTAATTATTATTCAGACTTCCTTTCGTATTCTGAGAAAATTACTTGTTTGGTAAATATTTTCTTGGAAAATCTTGGCTAAATATCCCAACCGAGGTTTAAGGAAGAATCAGATTATTTTTATAACCAAAAAAGAGTTTCCAAGTGTTATAACTTTTAAAGGAAATTGTTTAAGGGAAAAGGGAAATTAATCTTTCTCTTAATTAGTAAAGTTGGTCGGACGCTGCGACGGAGAATTCAAGGCTAATAAATCAAGGTGTTGCTCCAGTTTCAAACAAGTATAGCAAAAACCATTCTTTGCTTTTAACGCTTTCAATATTTTAGACCACCTTTGTCGATATTTCAGTGTGTAATCTTAAGCAAAATGTTCAACCGTGGACAAAATTGCCAGTCGTGGGCAAAGTTTACAACCGTGGACAAAATTGCTAGTCGTGGGCAAGGTTTTCAACCGTGGGCAAAATTACCAGTCGTGGACAAAGTTATGTTGACGATTTCGACCTCCGTCGGATCCAGTGAAGTGTTAATGATAAAACTTGAAACTTATATACAGGGGGTTTCTAGGAAATCGCCCCGCGGCATCCTCGTGGTTTGTAACTTCACATGGAAACAATTTCGAAAATGTTATATAACTTATCTGAAGGGATCCGAGTTTGGTCGTGTTTACATTATCGTGGTTAAGTAAGACGGATTATATTGAAACTAAAGGTACCTAGATATTAATAAATACAATATAAGTCGTTACGCTGTAGGTAGGTACTCATTACTCATATTGTCTTGGTAGGAAAGGAAGTCGGAGACAATTCAAAATAACCTTGTTTCCGAGATTCATCTGAAAATCCGTACGGTACCTGGACCTTATTATTTTACTTATTCTTCTCCTTGTCATGACCTAAAATACAGAACGGGTACGTTAGACATATGCGTTGTTTTGCGATCGTGAGATCAACTAAAGTGCAAATATAACCTATCCATCTTACCTACTGGGAGTACATCTACGTAGTAACTGGGCGCATCATCATCATATTTCTGGGAACAATTGGTACAGTTTTTATCCATAGTTTATATATAGTCAGCGCCATTTCGCCGACATTTGGAGAACGTACGTTGCGCTCGAGTAGACAATTATGTAATTGGAAAGTGACCCTTCGCTTTCGACGGATTACTGGTTAGAGCTGTCAAGGGGTCGAATCGACCCTCTTAGACTATTTGAGAAGGTTCTCTAAGCGTTTGACATTTCGTTGGGGGACGTGAAACGAATTTCACGGTGTTGAGAACGTTTGTGAGCATATTAAGTATTTTAAGTGATAATGCTGGGGTCGGAACTACCTTTGCGTTCAATTGTGTGGTCGTAATGTACCCGTGACGTCATCAAGTGATGGCCGTTTACGTTTAGTGGTGGAGACATTGAATTGGATTGTGTGCTTAAGTGTACCTTCGGGGTAATATGCAGGTTGGCGGTATTGCTAATTTAACTGACTTTGAAGAAGGTTTATTTTTGTGATGAAATGGTACGGTAATATTGATCCCAACGGACGAGGTTATAAACATAATAGTTGCTATAACGAAAGATGTTATTTTTAAGAGCTCATGCTTAGGTATGAACTTTGTATATTTTTTTACATATAATATTTTGCTTCTAGGTTCATCCATTCCATTGCTGGGTAAAGATCCCTCTCTCGGTAGTCCGGTGACAATTCAATTAAATATTCATCAATTTCAAATGCAGTCCTTTCCCACCTCACTATGACAGAGGGGTACTTTATGTCCCAATTCAAACCTTTCAAACTCATCACCAATACACGGAAATCAAAACAAGAAGGGTTTGTTCGAAAATTCGAAATTCAAACACAAAACGGATAAAAGGATTAAAGTTGTACGACATAAAGGCAAATGGCCAGTTGAATATAATTAGTAAAATAAATATAACGAAGAATCAAAGTGAGGGGCTCGGGAATGTTCGAGAGAACCGATTGGGGCCGAACAGATAATTATAATTCTCTGCAGGGTTCGTCCCCTTCCTTTTAAGACGAGCTAATGTTAATACGTAATTGAAATTTTGATACCAGGTGGATTTGTTCGCTAATCACCCTCTTATTTTGAATTAGGGTGATTTTAAGTGTGAATTTGCTTTGCTTTAGAATAATCGGAAAATCAAGAACGGATTTATTGTTTGGTGAGGTTGTTCTTCATCGTTCCCGCACTATTGAGGACCGTGTCAACATACGACACGTCTCTATTGTGGTCTTCTACCGTGAAGGCCGCACGGCAAATCTTGCCGGTGTTCTGCTGTGGGCGTGTTTACCTTCGACCCGGCCCAGTATGAATACCGGCCCAGTATGAGTCTTTCCAGACTATACTAAGATGAATCCATAATATCTCCGAAAAGGCTGCGAGCACACTTCTGGTGTATTGCAGATAGCCGTATTGTGATGGTGAGTTGAGTTCCACCGTGAGGTTCTGACACAAATCGTACGCTGACAACACCCGACCTATGAGTGGGCCATACAAATATTGACTTCTTGCCGGACTTTATACTATATACTTAGCTATGATAGTTCTTTCCAGAACTCCTGGCCAACAATTTTGTCCAAAAATAGTCATATACGCCTACTTATTTGGATGTTACTTGCGTCATATTAAGGAAATTGTATCTAAATAATAATAACAGCTCGGGACGCGGTTCGAGGTTCAGCTACGCTTGCCGAGGTCGGTCCGTAGATGGGTGATCATTGTAATTTACCAAGATTCCTCAGTTTCTCGGAAAGCCCGTGAAGTTATTGGTCCCGACTGTCATTTATACGTCTTGAATAGTCTCTACGGCCAATCCGACAACAAACTTGCCTAGGAATATCGTGTCACCCAGTTACTGGGTTGTGAAGGTTGAATAGATCGCTTTATGTCAAAAACTGACTGAAAGAGGATTAGGCTGGGCTGATTAATTGACTTTGTTGGTATAAAATGTAGCTTATTTCACCTGGACTACAATTAAATCGGCTCTTTACTAAAGACCACATAAGTGTCCTTAGTGGTGGTACATATATAAATACAAACATCTATAGATAATAATAATAATAATAATAATAATAATAATATCTTGGGACAACTCACACACGGTCATCTGATCCCAAACTAGGCAGAGCCTGTGCTATGGCAACCAGACAACTGATAAACATACTTATATATTTCTAAATACATACATATTATAGACAAATTACACCCAGACACAGAACAAATGATCATGCTCATCACACAAAGATTTGTCCTGGGTGGGAATCGAACCCACGACCTCCGGTTTAGCAGTCAGGGTCACTAACCACTCG
>NDFZ01004256.1:42618-66389 GCA_002192655.3 Mamestra configurata
TCATTTGTTCTGCCCACAGTAAAAATCTTCGCTCTACCAATAATCGCCTTCTACGATGTCCCTCTCACCGCTCTGGGTTTATCCGCTCCTCTTTCATTGTTCAAGCAATTTTCCTTTGGAATGCGCTCCCTCTGAACATCAGGACGGCAACAAGTCGGTTGTCCTTTAAGGTGAAGGCACGTGAGCACATTCGCAAGAAGTTGGTAGAATCATCACAGCGTTAATTCGTTGGATTCGTTTTTTCTTAATAACTTTGTTTAAGTGTATGTATTTATCTATGTATTTATAATTTTATTTTATTTTACTTCTCTCTATTTTTAGTAATTTTTTTTTTTTAGTTTATGTTGCACCTGCCATGTTGTCTCTGCACCACCCTAAGGTCGACTGGTAGAAAAAGCCTAAGGCATTAAGTCCGCCTTTGTACAGTGTTTTTACTTGTGCATAAAGTTTTAATAAATAATAAATAAATAAATAACCTCACACACGAAACTAAAAATGACTTCAGTAAAATCGTTTTGCCAATGAATAACTAACGGCAGATGGCTATTCCATTGCCAAAAACCATCATAGCAAACCGTTTTCCTCTTCCAACTCTTGAAACTAGCCAGAAACAATAAAGTCTTTATGTTTTTTGTTCCGACCGCCATAAAAATATCAATTGTTACTGTAAATGTGTGGTGTGTCAGACCCCTTAAAAGAGGATGTCTATTTATTTCTTGGTGAGGTGAACTGTGTGTGAAAAAAACTGTAAGATCGGAAGTTAGGTAAATGATGCAACTATAGTTAGTGGTGACTCAACGTCAGCAGAGCATTGCAATTGAAGCGACTATAACGAAAGGGGGTAAACAGAGCCGCTTTACATCCATCACGGGTTCGAAACAGCGGAATCCGAACAAGGAGACGTGGGACAAGGATGGCTTCATCATGGTGGAGAGGAAAAAGAAGAAGAAGCCTACTTGTCAAAACCAGTGCGGCACCGCGCTGGCAGGACCAAACATGCTGCTGCGTCCAGCAACACCAACGACGCAGCTGTACGTGTCCCGGCTACATCACTCCACGAAGATTGAGGAGATCGTGGAGTACATGAGTGTGAAGGCCAACTGTATTTGAGGGTCGAGAAGTTGGAGTTGTGTCACAACACAAACTTCAAGTCGTTTGTGGTGCGGGTTCAAACTCATCAGCTCGAGATGTTCCTCAAAGAAGAGTTTTGGCCGAAGGGTGTCGTGTATCGACGTTTCCGCGGCCACCATCGAAACACGACGCCGTCATTTCATGTGCAATAGTTAAAAAAGGCTTATTATTATGTATTAGTTTATTATTGTTTAAGATTATTTTGTGTATTGTGTCTATGGCACTCAGTAGCCTGGTAATAAAATGATTATTATTATTATTGTAGGTATAACTGTCACCGGAAAATAGCAATCACCGTAAGATTGTAAAATATCACGTGAAATTATAAACTACATATTTTTTCACGGATATATTGGAAGCTATTGAATTTGGATTGGACTTATTGTTGTAATATGTATCGAGTAATTATCATATAACAATTTATTACAATATTACGAAGTCTGCAATTTTCCTGTGACATAACTGTGGCAACTGTAACAATGCCAGTGCATGTTTTGTGACTTTCAAGAGGTCTTCTACCACTCCATTTCTATATACACAAAGCAGGGTTTCTTTTATAAAACTATGCAAAAGTTTACAAACGAAAAGTCTCGTTTCCAGAAGTGAAAAACCAGACAGTATTTTAAATTATACACATTTTGTTTTCTATCAAGCCACATAATATCAAAACAAAACTCATTCTCGTTTCAATGACATCCAAGGTTGTTCTATGAAACCAATTTATTTCAGAAAATAATGCTTTCATTTCAACCGGTCAACGGTTTTCCTTTTGATCGGGTTTTATCAATCTATAAATAACAAAATGACAAAAAGCACTCAACTGATTGCTATACCGTTCTATTTCTGAAGTACCAAACGACTTATAATATTGTAAAAACATACTGTTCAAGCAAATGCTTATCGATGAAGTCAACAACGGTAATTTTAAGGAAAGTCAGATCCAATTTTGCGTGTAACTCGATTTACTGGGCATAAAACTCTTTTTATCAGTTCTTCGACCTTTCGTGAATAATTAGGCACCATTATTCTACCATATAATTAAGTTTAGGCACATAAACGGATTATTGCAATTAAAAGTTTTTATTAATGGCCATATTTCGTGCAAATTATTATAAATTTTGCAGATTCAGCGTCATACCTGTTTCAAAATGATAGTCGACGCAAAGTTCAACGAGCATTATTAAAGACTAATTAAAACCGTCCATTAAAATAAAATTAATGTAAATCACTCAATCCATCTCAATTTAAATCACCATATTTTGATCCTTGCAAATCATCCCTTGTAAACTTCTTCAATTAGCCCCAATTTATCACAATTTGTCTGCCAACATAACAATAACAAATGGACTCCATTTTGGGCATCAGCATGCAATAAACAGGCATCTCATTACTTTAAATGCGCATAAAACACCCACTATTATTTCAGCCATTATACATTCTCGTTAAAAGCAAAAATTCGCGAACACATTGCCGGTGGAATATTTTTTAGTAACGAGGCGGCTGCGGTGTCATACACACTGTTGGAATTTCCATATCTAAATGGAAAACGGCCCTATACAATCAATTTTGTTCGCACATTCCATTTGAAAAGTGCACCTGTGCTGAGAATATGGATTGTTTATTTTTGTTTGAATTGGAATGCGTGGCCGACAAGGCATGTTCACACTTGTGTCACGTAACTCGTATAGCAGACATTACTAGTAAGTGGTTTTGTTCCTTGGAACGATACGCTCTCTCACCTTGTGTTATTTCTCTTAGTAAAGGATAGTGAACTTTGTGTGAGATAGCGGTGTGTTGCGCACGGATTTCGCTTCAGTGCAGAACTGGAGTTTGTCTTATTTACTTGGGTATATAGTATGGAGTACATAGTGTACCTAGATCTTGTTATTCGTAGCTGAATCTAAGTCGAATTACATTCAACATAAGCCAAGGCTTTTTGCGAACCGTGAAGTGAATAGAGACGGATTCTTACAAAATCCGCGAAACACGAATTTTGAATCTTTTTAACTAACGCTTTTCATGATTACATAACCCATTTTCCTCAATCATCCATCCATCAATTTATATTATTGATGGCCTTGTCACTAAGAATGTTTATATGTCGGTTGGCCATAGCATGCCTATCAAATCAGTTCCATCTTGAAGATCATAGAACCCAAATTGTCAAAGATTCCCTGTACCATATTATTAGATTTACGATAGGTGGAGAGGTCTTGTCAATATTATTTGAAATAAGAGACAATCTAATAAGAAGAAGAGGAACTTAACTTGTTTTTTTCGGGTAAGAAAAACGGGCTCATTTTTCTAGAGCATTCCATAATCCTTCCGAAAAGTTTTTATTGACCTACTTGGAAATGTGGAATCCATTATTAATATTATAAAAATGAAAGTTAATCTGTCTGTCTGATTGCTACCTCTTCATGTCTTAATGGCTGAACAGATTTCGATGAAACTTAGCACATGGGTGGATATATATAATACTTATATATTTATGTCCTGGATATAGGACATAGAACATATGTGATTTCCGAATTTCTCTCGGACGAAACCGTGTGTAGAAGCTAGTGCTTTAAATAATGAGCGGATATAAGTTGTTGTTTCTAGCTATTATAGCTATTACTTAAGTAAACCATTTCGGAGAACTGGTTCAAGGATTATTATTATTATTTATACTAAACCGCTTACAAATCACGCTACCGCAGTTCTTATGTTATGAGTTTTGTTTAAGCCCTTTTCATGTGAACAAATCTTTTAAATAATAATATTTTACTTGCGTTTTGAGGGTTAAGGTGTTGATATTCCGATTTGTGACTTAATTTTAGTCAGATAAGGTTTAAAATGATTTCCAGACTGTTCATGCGTTAACATGACATGTCTCAGGCACATAATATACCTACTATTACATTCAATTATATACTCACATTTTAGATTTCACTTTTATAAAAAGTTGGTTTTCCCATTATTTCAGTTAACAGAACCTTATTGCTTATTGAATTTTATTTGTACCTAGATTCAGTTGGTCCAATTAGTGTGACATTGCTCGATTATTTTTGTGAACTCGTATAAAATTAATATCCAGCAGTTTGAGAAATGAACGACATCTTGTCAATGGCAAATGGGCCATCCAATATGGCGGAAAAATACAAAATTCAACGATTATGTTTCACTATTTCGCGGATTTGATACAGTTTTAATGTACCAGGATGTTTTGTTCAAATCCGGTTTTTTCCGTACTAAGTGACAATATTATAATAGACAGAATCATTACAATAATTGGATGTAAATAATTCTATAATTACACATAGAACTAGGTGAAGCAATCTAGTTTATTATGCTAATCTTGAAGCACATAATAAGCAATTAACGGACGTATCAAACCTGTGCTAAGACAATAGCTACACATATACATATTATGTCCATTGCTGGTCTGTTTTGCTCAATTACCTTCTTACTGACTATGTTCATTGAACTTCTGTGTCCTTTGTCTATCGGTACATTATGCTCACAATTGCAGACAGAGTAATTCGCCTGGAGGATTCACATCAGGTGATAATTATAATTATTTACTAAAATTCATTGAACTGATCCATCCTCAATTTTGGCTAGAAAAAGATTATTAATTTACAGTAAGTCACCAAACTGAACTTTTTCTTTATTTTTGCATTTTTCAGTAGGTAATCGTAGAAACGATCGATAAAATCAGTGATTTATTTACAGGTGGATGGAACGAGACACTGTTCATGTGACTCGAGTTGCACACCCGTTATTCTTTGAAAATGTCCTAGACTGACTAGAGAACGTCCACGGGATTACTTATTTATTTATTAGGTATATACTTTATTGTACACCTCATAATAAGAACAGGACAATCAAACATAAAATAAGTGTATAATAGGCGGTCTTATAGCACAAGGCAGTCTCTTCCAGACAACCTTTGGATGGATCTTATCTACTTTAGTCCATAGATTTTTTCAAGAAAGTTTTTCGAGCCACTCAATTTCATTAATAAGTATGACCTACTAAAATACCGTCAACATTGACAGGGTCACATAAATTCACACCCATAGCTTTGTACCATATTTCAACTTTCATTACAATGTAGTTGCAGTACCCTCCTGCGGTTACCCCTTTGGTCTTGAGTTTCCAAAACATCGTGTATTACAGAGCGCCTACAACGTAAATTCGAAACATTCCTTAAATTTCAAATTCCGAGGATAACTGGTTTAGCTGGATAACTGGACAGTGAAACCCGCCTTGAAACTTACGCGAAGTATTTTCATTTATCTTAGTTTACTAAGTTAGGGTCTGTAAGCAAAAATGTGGAAGCAAAAAAATATGAGATCCGCTTTCGGTATTGAATATAAAATATGAATAAATTGGTTAGTTTTTATCTTCGTTTAGAATAATGAGAAAATAAAACAATGAAGCAATTTATTACGTTACAGACTTTTCGGTATTTCGCAACTGAGAAACTAAATAGGTATTTTTTATTAATAAAAAGCTTACAAAAAAGAAGGCATTATCCCGCAGAAGAAAAAGGTGAGCGATTTGCTTATTGGAAAATAAAAATTTGAATGAATTCTAATGACGATAAATAATCAAATTTGAATTCATGATTGAAGATAATTATCTAATTATGGAACTAGACACAGGAAAAAGTTCTCTAAAGTAATCTATTGCATTCCATACTTATCTATGACCTTTTTATAGAAAATGGTCACTTAATTTCATTATAAAATACACAACGCTTGTGTAAACTTCAGTTGTTGACGATGGATTCAGATGATCTCGAATTATAAATGCACGTATATATTTTTACTAATTAAATATGTGCCCCAAAGTACACTATTCGTCTAGCTAGTTCTTGGATTTAGAAAATGATCAAACTGCTTTTTACCCTCACAGTTTACCTCACCTCATTGCTCCACCATTTTGCGCCAAAACACACCAACTGCCAGTCAATCACAGTTCAGCCGAACGATCAACAACACAAAATCCAAAGCGTTGTTTGAAACTCGACATCGTGGACTTCCCAGGGATTTCACTTGTTACACAAGTACTGTTGCTATCCTAATTAGTTCATCAGATAATTTAGTTTGCGAGTCGCTCGTTACTCCAGCGAAGTGGACAGGCTAATACAGCTTGAGCCTATAATCTAATTATTTGACGAGACAAATATAAATTAGTGACGTTACCTACCTTGGGCTTGGTATTAAATTATTTGATTTTATGACTATGACGCCATCTTGGAAAATGGCCGTCCGGTTTATGGATAGGAGAATGTACTTGGAGTGCTGACTCAAGTTAACTACATTATTTCTGTTTAATTATTACTACTGGTCGCCCAGTGGTCGAAATTCGACTGTATTTTTTATAATTTTTTAAGCATTATAAAAAAAAAGTATTTGCTTTCTGCACTTCTTCTCCATATAAACTTTGACTGTGCCAAATTTCAAACTCTTCCGTCCGCGTAGTTTTCGTAAAAAGGGGTTCAAAGTTTTTTTTTCACATATTAATCTAAAGATTGATAGATTTTCAGTTTACCCCAGATTGACATTATTTAAATTGAAATTTCGATTGTTTATCTGTACAATTTACTATGTGACTGCACGAGTTTTTTATTATTTTCATGCCTCCGCGTGTCCTATTTTCGAATGTAGCGCTTCGTTTAAGAATTCAGGTTGATAAAACAAAGAGCATCTCACCGAGAAAATTACGGAAGCCGTTTCTACTTAAAAGCGCGCGTATTCTGAATAATCGTTACAATTTTCACAACGTTTTTCAACGATGTTTTTATAAAAACCTTGAATATTTATTCGATACGCCAAATGTAGCGTAAAGGCTCATTCAAACAGTCGCAAAGCGACATACGTCCTAACATATAACTGCCATTTTTATAGTTGTTCACTGTTTAGGTACCTAATATTTAAAGAGCGATTTTATGAAGCATGATTGGCGTTTATATTGATCTTGAACTGCTACGTCGCACCTGTCTGTGGGACTCTCAATCGTTTCGATGGAAACTTGTTAACAAAAACCCACGCTTTTTAACTTTCAAAAGAATTCTGACATAATGTTCGCATTATTCCATGACGCCGTCGCAAGTAATTTAATACAAAGCAATAATTTACAAAAGAATTATATCAAGACAGAAAATAAGAACGTAGGGAGTCCCACCTTTATATCACAGCCCCAATGAAGCGAAATGTGTCTCATTTTTTGTGTACTAAATAAAAATATTTCACTGTCGTAAAAACTGTCTTTGTAGGTACATATATTTGCGTTGTTTCTTTGTCGGGAGACAGGCGTTCTATTCATTAACTTGGTGTACTTTTTAAGCCGTTCTGAGATTTTACAGGTGTACAAGAACGGGGACGGAACGGAGAGGTCGGTACGTCATCGTGTTTTTCTTTGTCTTGTTACGATTTTTACCTGCTTTGAATTATTTTTCTAATGTTCTTGGGTCTTTGTACGTAAGAAGACTATTTTCAAGACAATTATCCACGATGATATTCCTTTTCTTATATTTCTTGTGTGTACTTAGCATCAGGTTTATGAAACTGCTAATTTGTTTATGAAAAAAACTTGATCGATATTCCAACCTAATCGAATTATGATACTGATGAATGAAGGTAAAAAAAAAACATTTAATCGATTTTTAGAAATGACTTTAATCTTCCTTTTACCTGGAAATAATTACAGACTTTAAAAATCTTAATCTATAATTTATTTACAATCAATATCTAGTTAGTTACAACCTTAATTACTTTTATACACAAAGAAAAATTTCTAATTTAGTTATACATTCTGTGAACGCTTAGATACCTACATTTTTACAACCTATATCACATTTTCATTTTTTTATGTCTAGTGTCATTACAATGTAGAGTTAAGATGAAAAACAACTGTTTGCCGTAAAAAAAATTTAACAAACGCAGAAACATCCACTAGTACAAAACTGACGTACGTTATCAGAACAAATAACAAAAATCTTTAAACAGAAGGACAATTCACGTCATTATAATCAATGCTAAAATTTTGTCAAATTGTACAAAAAATTGACAAGTTGTAGATAGTTTACGACTGGGATGTAAACACGAGAATTCTTTAAAAAAATACGGTAGTACCCCTTCTGAGACGTTTACTTGTTTTTACCTTNCAAGATGAAAAACAACTGTTTGCCGTAAAAAAAAATTAACAAACACAGAAACATCCACTAGTACAAAACTGATGTACGTTATCAGAACAAATAACAAAAATCTTTAAACAGAAGGACAATTCACGTTATTATAATCAATGCTAAAATTTTGTCAAATTGTACAAAAAATTGACAAGTTGTAGATAGTTTACGACTGGGATGTGAACACGAGAATTCTTTAAAAAAATACGGTAGTACCCCTTCTGAGACGTTTACTTGTTTTTACCTTCAATTAATGAAAATTGGTACATTATCATGGCAAACATTTGTCAATTTCACCCCAAATTAAAATAGGATTGATGCTGGAAAATACCCATTATGAAGTTACTTAATAACATAATACAGTTTACACTTAGTCCGAAAGTTATTTCACTTGTTCAGAGTCAGTCACTAACCACTCATACTACTAACATTTTAAAATGATTTTATTTTGTATCTTAAAATCGTATTGTCAAGCGTTTTATGTACATTTAGATATGTTATTTGATGAGAGTAAATTACTGTGAGATTTGATGCAAAGAATATTAAGTATCCGACGCCTGCTATTCAAACTTATTTAAAGTTAATTTATTTACACAATATACTACAAAGTCAAAGTCGTAGTCTTCGTCTCGGTATAAAACAAAATTACCTAACAATAGAAGCCGATGTCTGCAGCACAATTTCGAGTCTGAATATCTATTGATCAAATGTTAAGGGAGGCACTTTCGCCAAATTCAGTCTTCAATCTAATGTTTACACAAAAGAAAAATCTGTTAAATTTAACGTCCTAAACGCTAAACTGTTGTTTCTATTAGATCCGGGGAGGGTCAACAAAAACCGTCTTTTAAGTCCGGATAACCCAAATCAGGCATAGCTCTTCTTGAACCGTTACCTCTTGAGTTCTCGACTCGCATGCCTCGCCCAGCTCGACCTAAACTAGCGTACCTTGTATCCGCGAGCTTATCCCTTTGTGCTACCTCGTCATAGTAACGAGCGTCGTTCAACCCTGCACTGTATTTCTGACTTAAGCTGTACTTATCTATCGTCGCATATTTTTGTACAGTTGCATATTGGCGAGCAGCTTCGGGTACGCCATTTGTTTTGGCGCGATCAAAAGGTCTTTCTTCGGGCGGTAACGCACCATCTAGCCTTGCTTTGAACTCCTTGTCTTTTCTTCGTCGTCTCTTACATGCGCAGAGAGCAACGGCGATAGCACACAGAAGAAGACC
Source organism: Mamestra configurata (assembly GCA_002192655.3). Classification (NCBI taxonomy): domain Eukaryota; kingdom Metazoa; phylum Arthropoda; class Insecta; order Lepidoptera; family Noctuidae; genus Mamestra; species Mamestra configurata. The sequence goes on from NDFZ01004256.1 coordinate 52,159, forward strand.
AACTCCAGCAGCTGCGGCTACATAAGGTGGTGGTAAAGAAATTCTGAAGGAGCAATTCGAATCGTCTTCATCATAACCTGAAGGACAGTGGGCACTGCCATCACACCACAGGGCAATGGGAATGCATGCGTTCAACTCCGGGCAGCTAAACAAACAAAAAAAACCCATTTTAGAACACAAACACTCAAAGACTTCCATAAAATGCAAAATAAAAATGGAAAGTGAAGCCTTACCTATAACGACATTCCAAGGACACGGGCGGAGGTATCGTGTTAGACTCGGGATCATGTTCAAAAGACGGTTTTTTCATCAGCTCAATCCATTTGATTGAATAGTCAGCCTGTTCGTGTTGCAAAAAATCGATAACGTAGCTCCGTGCGTGAGGTTTCAAAGAGGTCTCTAAAGTTGTTTGAGTAGATTTCCATCCTGGTGAATACAATTCTATGACATTTGTGCCATCTGGACACACTTCTCTCAACTTCGAAGTGTCATGGGCTTCGTATATGTATAGACGATTTGGAGTGCTACAGAAAGGTGATGACGCTGTGAGCTCATAACCAGGAACTTTGACATACAAGTACCTCCCTTGTACAGGAGTTACTTCGTCACCCCCTGGTTCGATCAGCCAAGGTCTATGAACACATGCAACTTCGGCTCTTACACTTTCTGATATAACATGTCTATCTCCGACTATTTCTGGTGCTACTGGTATTTGTCTTTTATCAAACAGTCTGATTTCTCCACTGCTTCCTCTGAGCCGTCTCTTTCCCCATCCCGTTGAACAAACAGTTTCGTCTCCCGGTCCAGTCGGAACAAATTTATATTCGCCTTCAAAAGCAAAATCATCATAATCTTCAGTAATATTCATCATCGTCACGGTAAAGTTGATTTCTACAACTGGGGCGGTTAATGTATGTACATTAAATGGCTCAGATCTATTTGTACAAATGCAGTCTCTTTGTATAGGCACTCCTTCCCAAGGATATTCTGTTATAATAATTTGGGCGAGTCCTTCGCCCCCAATGGTTCTTTTCGCAGGCCTATCGCATTTCCAGCGACTCGTTCGTGAGTCTTTGTGCGTATTACAATATTTATTTCCAAAGTAAGTGCTCGTGAAGGTCAATTGTATTCTTTCTCCTTGTTTGGCTTCGAATCTGCAAACATTATCATAATTTCAGTAACATATCTAATCTAGCTCGAAGGTTTTGAGAGGTCCTTACAAATAGTTTTTACCTTAGTATGCAAGTTAGGTTTTGTGCGCCACCTCTTCCATAGTAGAAGATTGCCCGAGGAGCTTGAAATCTTCCAGAGTAGGTCTGGGCAGATTTGAAAACTCTGTCGCAAGCTGATTGTGAGTCTACCAATGGTTGTCCTTGCTCGCTCACGTCAACAAACTCGTAGCGAAGGACAAATGAGACTGGATAGAGTGCTGATCCTTGACGAAGTTCCTGGTAACAAACACATTGTTTAGTCCGAATAATGTTTTCCTAAACTACACGTTATCATAAAATAATAGTCTGAAGTGCCCTTCTTAATGGCCATGTCACATTTAAGACTGTATACCATAAGTAAAATATACGCTACCATTAGTAAAAGTCGATCAAGTACAGACATTAATCAACCATAATGATCTATCCCCATGAACGTTCACTTTTCCATAAACGTTAAAACTTATTTCTACTTGTTAAGTATATCGCCAAGGTCGACTCCACGATAGAGCGAGACCGCGTAGTGTAGTAAAACTTCAAATATTTAGTTAGAAACTTGTTTCCGTCCTTCCTCTGTTGAATTTAATATTGAATAATAAAGCAGTTCTCAACTAGTGACTTTAACAACTTGCTTAAGACCAGGTTTCCTATATTAACTAGGGCGTATTCTTGTTGCTGAGCAGTTGCGTAGAATACTAATGGCAATGTTAAAGTTTTTGTAATTATTAAATGCGTTAACTGGTTCTTTCAGTTCTTCGAAGTCGAGATTTGTTGGTAATTTGAAGTTTGCAGTTTAACAGTGAATATTCTATGTATGCTGTAAGCAGTAAAAGCTATTTTAGGTATTCAAACAGTTCGAAAACCAATCTCAAATGCGAAATGAGAGAGGAGTTTATTCGCAAATTGGAAACTGAAATCAAATCTGACAAATTACGAATTTTAGTGCCTCGTGTAGAACCACGGAATGCAGCGCAAAATTACGGTGAATCGTGAAATCGTATCAAAATCAGACACCTATCAGTGTTCACACTAAATTGTCAATAAACCAATTTATTTGGTTGACAGGTTCGACCCAACGAAGTGTAATCTGCATGTGTGCAGAGAACAATATGTACCTACGTCTGCAATCAGTACTCAGATGAAACCTCACGTTCCATCTTCAAGTTTATGCAAAACACCGCAAGAAAATAAAACAGCCATAACGAGTGATGAGTCGCAATAAATCTGAGTTTTACAAACACTTTGGAACGTGTCTCATCCTGTGACACTCCTAACACTTCAAATAACGTGACAACACTAAAGCATTCTATCACTGTAAGAGTTGCGAACTGGCACGTGCTCCTTGCATTATTCACTATGGCAAATGCAACTGGAGTAGCACGTGACTTATCTATCCTGGCCACTATGAATGTTTCACATGCCAGAAAAGTTACATCCTGCAGAGGGAATACAGCTGAAAGGGCAGTGGCGAGGGAGAAAACGAAACAATGGGTAGTCACTGGCGTAATCCCGTGTGGATTCCTGCTTTGAATGTCAGAGTATTGGATCGATATCAGAATAAATATAGCGACTTGATATATGCGGGTGGATATAATGGAGAAATCATGTTTATGGGATTTATATTATTATCCTCTGATTTGTTGAGAGGGTCGTTTTTGAAAAGGAATATCGTAATTTGGGTATTTTTCGATTCTCCTTTCTATTTGCTTACAAGATTAGGCAAAAGGTATACGGCAGCCAAGATTATAAAGGAGCGTAGGAGTATAATTCCTAACAAAGATTCCTAATAAAGATGTTAACCTAAAAGATAAACTCAAATATGTTACCAGGTCTTTGACTTTTAATCGGTCTTGTCATTAAGGGCACGACAACTACAAGCTACAAGATATTTTGAAGAAGACTTTTTTTAATCAAAAGAAATAAAAAACTTTTATTTTATTCTGTTGAACCTAATAAGCTTTCACCTTTCCTTTTTTATAAACTTTTCCCTGAACAGTTTTGAAAAAATATTTACAAAAAAAAATCTAAAACTCTTCTTTCGCAGGTATGCTAGAAGAGATTGAAATAAGCATCACCTTTTGCCTATTGTTTTGTTTCCCTCTTCTTATCTATTAAACTGTTAAATAAATAAAACATTATTCCGTCACACAAACCATTCAAAAGTAAAATCTACATGAACGAATACCACAGTCGTCCTTCCATTACAATCAGCCATACATATTCCAGAAGCCGTATCCTTAGTAATTCAGCCAGGAATATGCGAGGAACACATAAAAATTGCGAAAGAAGAACTCTTACTATTATCTCGCGATGCACGTGATGTGTTGTAGCCAACTGCTTCTAAATTCATGACTGTTCCGAGTCACTTGTATGCAGTATTTTGGCTAAAAATTTCTCGCAGCCCGTCACACCGCTCTTTGCATATAGGAGTATGTACCGAAATGGGTAGGAAAACATTTGCAGCTATAATTATGTCAGCTTTAGCAGTTACTTGTTTGTCAGCTGTTTTGCTTTAATTACGTGCTTTTTAATTCTTTTGTGAGCTGTCTGTGTCCCACATATTGGTGTGGAATCGAGTCGTAGAGATGAACTTTAAAAAAACCTATATATATATNAAGGAGTATGTACCGAAATGGGTAGGTAAACATTTGCAGCTATAATTATGTCAGCTTTAGCAGTTACTTGTTTGTCAGCTGTTTTGCTTTAATTACGTGCTTTTTAATTCTTTTGTGAGCTGTCCGTGTCCCACATATTGGTGTGGAATCGAGTCGTAGAGATGAACTTTAAAAAAACCTATATATATATTTCATCTCCTAAATAGCAGGAACTTTTTGAGTATATTTGAGTCTGAATGGTTTAGATTTACATTTGGACCCGGCCACCTACCGAATCTCACTGCAATCGGGTTCTATTTTTTTTGTTCTTTTCGAAAACCCAACGTTCGTCGGAATCTCTAGTATTTCTATTAATTTTACAAATTGGATTTTCGACTAGGATTTTGTAAACAATGAAAATGCTTAGCAATAAAAATGTGCTCATGATTCTAATAAATAATCTAATAACTCTATTCTGCAATAAAACAATAAAGATTTGATTTGTTTTACCTAAAAAGAAAATACAAAGGTTTAGCCCCTTTGTAAACTCGAATCAAGTTTTATTTTATTGCAATAAAAGGTGATTGAAGATTTTTGATAAAGCTTTTTTTATAGAACCTATTGTCTTCTGAAGATCCACTTTATGAACAAAAGTAGGGTCTTTGTTAAAGCCTTTGACATTTCATTAATCACCATTAAACCACCAACAATTCGGTCACCTTTTGACCTTTCATTTTCACCTTTGATATTTTCATCAAAAGATTTGGACGCACATATAAAAGAGCATTATCATGATTATGTGCTCGTTTTTAGCCATTGTGTTTTACATAAAAGCTAATTATTTTTCATCTAATAATAAAAATGAAACGTGGGTTGCGTATAGACAAGATTTTTGACAAATGGTAATGTGGCATCAATTTGTTAATAGTTAATTGTGGAACTTTACACCAGTCCAGAAGGACAAATTGTTGCTATTGGTAACAATGATTGCTACAGTAAAAACGTCTTTAAGGTTGATTCCTCTTTAACGACTTTTATAGATCCAAATAGCGTATAATGAACAGTCAAACAAAGCAAGTTCCTTTCAAAAAACGCACTAACCCAACGCATTTCCAGTCCGCGAACTCCTGCGAGCTACTTAGCTAGTTAAAAAGATAGCGTGCATTCACGCCACTAAGTAGCACGTGTGAATCAGACCTAATTATTTACTTACTTGCAGTATGGTTAGCGCGTTCCCAGTAGTTATGTAGCTTTCAGAGGGGGCACACGGTCGCGTCGCTCGCGTCGCATTCGAGAGGAGCGCATGGTCGCAAAGTCGGGGTGATTCTTCACGACAGAAGAGTCCCAGTCGTGACTTTTTGTCGCTCATGTCCAACTGGTGGGAAAAGAGGTGGTTTAGTAAAGTATTACTTATTAGTTTAATGTATTATAAAGGACGGTACACCTGGGAAAAGCAGTGGCCCAGATTACAATCTTAACCAGAAAATCCAGATAAAACTTACAAGAAAATATAAAATAAATCTCCTAAAAGCAATACTCATATGCTGTTTATCCCTTTTTAGCTGTAAGCTATCTGTGCTAAATAAAATAAAACAATATTAAAAATATAAATTAAAAACTTTACTCAAAAGAATTTTGAGTGGTTTACGGTAATTGCCAATATGTTATAAATATTTAAAGCATATCAGTGCCCACATTTTAGTGACATCTCGACTTATAAAATACTCCCTCATAAATTCATGCAAATTGAAAGAAAACTAAAAAGGCCCTGAATAAATCATTTAGTTATTCAACTCAGCACCACTATTTACATAGTGTATCTGCGAGCGAACGGAAAAAGTTTTCTGATTAAAGTGCCAACAAAAAATAAGTTGAACTAGAACCGCTTATCCATTCTTAATGCAAACTGAAGAATCTCGAATGAATGAAACGAAACACCGCACTGCAGTCGAAGTCGGTGGAACTCGGTAAAAGTGCTCAGACACATTAAAGAAAATTAATGTTTGGCTGCGAAGTCAAGTGGGAGGTTGAGGTGGTTGGCAAAGTGAAATGGCACGAATAAAGGCAGTGCGAATGCCGCCCAATTCTATATCGCTTCGTACTTGTATCATCGCGTTAGTCTTGCGCACTGCGAAACTTTCAACCGTACATGCGAAACTTAATCCACATTTCATTACGATACACGTTGGCTTCGTACTTTTTACCATTTAAATTCATGTACTATAAAATTTTATACGAACGACCCGGTATTGTGATTCGGTATGCGATAACAATTTAAATATTTTATTTTTATTGCGCGAACGCCAAGAATTGTTTCCGATAAGTGTGGAAGTTAGACAATAACAGTTTTAAGTGGAGATTTACCGTGTTATTTGGGACATTAGACGACACATGGTGCGGTACTTCCCTTTTCTGCCTACGCGACTACAAATCGAAATGGCTTTTTAGGGATTTTTAGAAAGTTGTGAAGTCTCTGCGTTTCGGGAATTAGGTTTTTTTATTATTTGAGATGGGTTTGCTCTTGACTCTAGTCTAGGTCAGAGATGACAGAGACAAAGTCAACGATGAAGTCAGAAAAAGCCTGGCCTGCCTGTTGTGTTGTTAATTTTTAAGAGATTAGGGTTTTTTTATGTTTTTTGAACAGTTCTTGCTTATTTCTCACGGATATTTCATAGAACATATGTTGTTGACACCAAACATACTGGCTATGAAATTCGTGACAGTTCAAGATTATTTGTGATTTATTTCCAGGAAACACGAAATTTTAAATTTTAAATATGCTCAATAAACATTACTGTCGCCTGTTGATACCGATTTCGTAGATATCAAATAACAAATGATGGTAATTTCTTAACGACACGGCATAACTTGTAATTATCATTCAAAATGTTATATTTCGACCTTGTCTCGAGTATAAATCTAATCCCTGTGCGCCAATTTACAAGATAAATATTAAACTCATTACGAGAGAACTAAATATCTAAGAAAATATTTCATTTGTGCGATCTAAACCGACTTTAAAGTGTTTTCGTCCTCCAACTTATGCTTACTTATCTTTTAGGATTATTCAGTCTACGAGTAGGTACCATAGTAACCAATACAGAGCGGAGATGACGATACGACAATAAATCAAAACACTGGCAGTACTATTTCATTCGAATATTTTGTCTTTTTATCAAAGATTTGATGTCACTAACTGCAACAGACTGCTTGGAATATTTCTTCAGAGTAGTAGTCACTGTCCTTGACTAGTTTTAGTTTTTTTGACGTTTTACGCAATTGGGAAGATTATTTTTTATTTCGGTGACTGGTTTCAAAATATTCCTATGAACCAGTTCTGCCAGTGTTTTCATTTCTTATGGTATCGATGTCTCCACATTGTATGTGATAATTTAGGTGGTTCGGGACAGAGACTTAAAGTGATGAAGTTTTTCCTGTTATGTACTCGTAAACCCAAGGAAGAAATTTTTCCAGAATGTTTGTAAAATCTCCAAAGAGTTTTATACGGCTATATTACTTTGCGTTACGTTACGTTGGATCATAACAGTATTATGTATGTTCACCACTACAAAATAACTAAAAACAAACTATTTTGCAACACTATTTTTAATTCCACCGCTAAGATACCGTATACATTGCCCGTGCATATAAAACGTATTCTTTATGCTATGAATAACCGAACAAGAATCAGCCGGTACCCGCTGTTACTTGTTAAAAATATAGCCTCGTATAAAATTCGACTGCATTCGGGTTCACGATACCTATAGTAAAGGAATTAAAAAGTATGTTCGAGACACAGGAGATTCAAAACAAACGAGGTTTATGAACTCATTGATGAGCGTGCACAGAATAGGATATTTGACTACTATCAAAATTTATATGAATACATTCATCACAAGCTGGTGAATGCAATTAAAAAAATATATGAAATCAATATTAATTATGCTACTGTAATTGTAGACTCGGGTGACGTCTCGTCATTAAGCTGTCACTGTTGCTCCCAACTCTATATTTTTTAGAGATTTCAATCATTTTTAAGGTTCGGTACCTCAAAAGATAAAAAAGGAACCCTTATAAGATCATTCTCTTGACTGTATGTCCATGTGTCACCACCGATTTTCTCAGAAACGGGTGAACCTAGCAAGTTGAAATTTATACCAGATACTGAGGTATATACTCCCTATTAGGTGTATTAAATCAAGGTCCTGAGTCAACACGATAAAAATATATGGGAAAACTTATAAGTACCAAAATGTACCTTAATTTTCAACTACCTATATTTTTCGGAATTTTCCCTTTACTTGTGCTGTCAACCTTTGCTTTTAACCAAAATTGACAATTTTTGGCCAACCAGAAGTACCTTAGAATTACCTAGAATCACGAAATTTGGCCACCAATGAAAATGATACCAATTATTATGACGGTATAATGGGTAGGTACGGAACCCTTGGCGCACGAGTTCGACTCGCACTTGACCGGTTTTTTATAGTAAAGCACCTACGTGGTGATCATAATAATTATGATCATAAATATACTCTAACTCATTGGATTTAAAGTTCAGAAACGGTTACTTAGGTCAAGAATTCATTAACAGGTGACTTGTTTAGCGCTAACCTGGCCGATTAAAATATTTTAGAACGTTCGTTTAACTTTGCCATTCGCCAGATGAATCGCTAAGCTTTAGCCGCTTTTATATGTGATTCGTATTGTTTTTATTCGTTTTTGTGAAGGTGTGATTGGCGCAAATTAACTCTTTTGTGCTTTCTTTTAAAATACTTATTGACCAATTTTTAAACAGTCAATTTCTTGGGCTTTAACAAACTCAAAAGAGACTTTATATGCATCCGCCTAGACATTCCAAAAAGGAAAAAATCTTAATACGTATAGCCTTCTATCACGTGACACAGACGACCTTTATCGAAAAAGTGGGAGTAACCTTTGTACCCAGCATTATGGCGTCTCATGTATTTACTCTAAGGAAGGAAACTATACCAGCTTCTTTACGGCACAAAGATTAATCTGCGCTGTTGTAGATAAGTCATACCGGCACCGTGTATCAATCATGCCTTTGTACTTTGTGAAAATAGAATTCTTGAGCGCTCAGCTGCGTACCTAGGGGATTAATCTTAGGAATAAAGGCTTGTATTTAGTATACATATGATAGGCAGATTATATATTTTCGAACACCAATCAACCCATCTACTATGAGGTACCAATGCCTTTATAATTCCGTTACGGAAAAGGGATAGTGTTATGCATCCCGTTCAGCTATGTATCAGCGTATTGCCGTCCACTGCTGAACGTAAGCCTCCTTCAAAGAGCGCCAACCATCCCGGTTCTGAGCGGTCCGTATCCATCCGCTGCCAGCCACCTTCTTCAAATCATCGATCCATCGTGCCGCAGGGCATCCCACGCTACGTTTGTCCATACGCGGTCTCCACTCTAACACATATCTGTTCCATCGACCGTATCATATATATCTCTCTATTACTGCAGAATCATGATGGCGTAGACACGTCTTAGTATGGGGCTAATCGAAAAAAGCACTGGTGGTTTTACCGCGCATTTTAAGAAAAAACAATTCCTCTTACTGGCCATCAACAACCAAAGTTATAAAACCGACGACAAGTGGCATAACACTTTTTCCTGACCCTGTGATATCATGGTTAACCTTTTAACAGTGGTCGCAAACGTTTGGAGTCGACTGTCATTCGACGCAACCACAAGCCAATGCATACATGCATTGGCTTGTACCTTTTTTTTAGGATGGGAAATCTTCAAATGACTCGTTTCGCTCTGGGCGGAGCAGAAGAGAGTGTAAGACTCTTACTGACTAAAACCCATCCGTGTTCCTCCTAATGTCCTTTGCGTTCCAGGGCCGCAGTAACTCTGAACAGAGTAACTACCTAGAGCTAAAAACAGTATCAAAACAATCGCACAAATCAAACCATTTCTTTTTTTCATTGCGTTGTGTTTGTTATTGCTGAGGGTCGTGGCTCACACGAGTTACTTACTTAGTAAATATGTAACAGGAAAATTACAGTAAAATTACCTTTCGATCCAAGTCAGCATCAGGGGCGGCACCGTCCCATATCGTCAGCTGTGACGAACAGTCTTTCTGTTGGTCGAAGCCAGCAGGCTCCGTTCCAGCAGAATGGTACTTCACAAACGATACCCAAACTATCTCGTTGGCGCGACCCTAGAAATCGTAAATCGTTTTAACTACCAGTTACAACCCTAGCTGTTTTTGTTTGAAACACTAAAGCAGGGATGGCACACGTATGTCTTACGTGTTTGGTTGTCACGGAACAGAAAATTTAGGGCACTGGCAAAATAAAAAACAAAAGAGTTTTGCACAAGAATATTCAATACTATTAAGAATAAATTAATAAAATTATAGCAAATAATAACATTTTTGAAATACTACTTCCAAAACGTGTCTAGTCAAGAATTTCTATTCAAGAGTTATTTATGTCTTGTTTATTTCTTGCTGGTTGCCACCCGCGGCCCCACCCACGTGAATGTTGAAAATTATCCCAAGGGAACATACTCCCGGGATGAAAAGTATCAAACAATCTCTATACCAAATTTAATCTAAATCGATCCAGCCGTTTACGCGTGAAGTAACAAACATACACATACACACACTCACAAACTTTCGCCTTTATAATATTAGTGTGATATTGGTGGCATTTATGCCATAACAAACTTAAAAAGGTTAACCATCCCTGCACTCCAGCCAATGAACATGCAAAATGCTTGCCCCTACAAAACGGTGTATGGCTAAACTGGTACACAGTATCGAATTACTCCGGTTTTGTTAACAAGAGCTCAGGATACCTTTAATGTTTTGAAATTGAGTCAGACCTCCTCCCAAAAGCTGTTAGCCTGGTACATTCTGTCGATATAGAGACCTTTCATGTCTCTTCAATAACCTACATTGAAATGTTAGGTATTAATATAATACAACGAAGCAGTCTAGTTACTTATTCATAGTGAAACTATTGCGTGTCTTCTATACATTTATTACCTTTAATAGAATACCATATAGCCTTAAGTTATTAATATGTCTGTCAACCTTATCTAAGTTTAGCTCTTTGTTTTGTTACTGTAATTGGAACGATAGAACTTGTTTTACGATACGGCAAGTTTCGCGAGTTTGTTTTCTTTAAAGCTATATTGTAGATAAGTCTCAAATATTGTCTTCTAGTCTACGATTTATTCAATAATCACGCGCTTTATTAAGTAATAGCGGACGTCACGCGGTTTCACCCGCATAGTTCCCGTTCCCGTGGGAGTACGGGGATAAAATATAGCTTATGTTACTCGCTGATAATGTAGCTATCCATTGCTGAAAGAATTTTTCAAATCGGTCCAGTAGTTTTTGAGTTTATTCATTACAAACGTACACACACACAAAAATATAAATTTTTCCTCTTAATAATATTAGAGTGTAGAAATGTAGATTATGAACACGCTGATCGATGAAATATTGATGAATGATCTTGACGTTAATTGGACTAACATCAACATACATAAATAGATAAACAAAAATAATACTGTTTCAGTAAATATCAATTCGTCTAAAAAACTTACATCAAATATTTTTTGGTGTTAGGCATTTTAGAATAAATCCATCCGGAAAACAGAATGGATTTGGGTTAGTTCCGCCACGTCAAATATTTTATGGAATGTAGTTAAATCGCTTAAAATATATTGTTTTCCAGACTTTTAGCAATAACGTGAATAAATCTACTATCATAGGACCAACTTCCAAAAAGGAATGTTGAAATAAAGGTTCATATCAATTTTACATGCTGAAAATAGCACTGAATTTTAGTTTTTTGTGGAAGTTCTGTGTGACATACTAAGAATTGTTTAAATAACATTCCAGTCCTTAAGGCAATACATTAAATTCTACATAAATTCTTTCTTGGTATATCTGAAAGGCCTTCCTGCGAGACTTNTGTGGCAATACATTAAATTCTACATAAATTCTTTCTTGGTATATCTGAAAGGCCTTCCTGCGAGACTTCTAGATATCTTTTCTAAAAATACAGCATAAAACAAAAATATCTTAGCCAAAATTTACCTGAAAATAGTAGACACAAGAAGTGTTCGGCGGCAGCGAATGCCTTGGATTCCTCAATACTCCGCTAGTTTTGTCTGAGGAACGAAGTACGAAACGGCAGCGACCATCCGAACGCACGTACGAATGCGAATCTTTCTCCACATACAACACCTGCACGGGAAAACATACATTTATTTCGAAGCACTATGTTGGAGGTACTGTCAGCAGCAGATTTAGAAGCTAATTTTTGAACACCATTCATTTTTTTTCTGATATATAATCAACGACTCAATTAATACAAAAATTAAATGTTAAAAAACAGCTATCCAATACTTTTTTGTTCTCGTAACTTAAAGAATTTTAGTGAACGGCTGTTTTTTATACTGATAAAAAAGGTTGTAAAAGAACACACCATCTCAAATAATTCTACACCAATGACATCTACGCATCACAAGTATTAAATTAACAATAATTCATTCAACTGATATTGATGCCAATGCATCAATATCAGTTTACATGACATATCACCAATGAGATATGTCATGTTAACATTCGTTTAACAAATATTTATAAACGAAAACTTATAGTTGCTTTGTTGGTATACGAATTTTCAGTTTGTAACAAAATAATTGACAGTGTGCGTCGTTTCCATTGAAAACAGGGTGCTAACAATAATCTTAATTCTCGCATCACTTTTGACTTTCTTGTCCACTTGGACAACTGAAATCAATATGACTTTAACTTTCGTCATTTTTTACATTAAAAAGTACCCTTAAATATCCTTATTGAAATAGACAGCTGGATTTGACATGGACTAAGTAGATATCTGTATAATTGTATAGCTATTTTCGATGCTGACTGTACCAACAACTCCGCTTTNATGGACTAAGTAGATATCTGTATAATTGTATAGCTATTTTCGATGCTGACTGTACCAACAACTCCGCTTTGTATTGGATGCAATACAATCAGCTTTTCAGTGCAGAAATAGTATGGATTTAACTTAGCAATCGTTCAGTCTCAATTGGAATTGTTGCAATTTATAAGACGGACTCTTTATCATTTGAAATGGAGTTTTGTTTTGTTCGCAAGTTTACTTTTCAAAAGAGCCAGTTAGAAATGAGATAGTTGCGTCTTGGAAAAGTTTAATTGTATTATTCTTATGTGATTGGAATTACAATATTGTAACATTTTAAGGAATTAGTTGTGTCATAACATAACGCAAAATGATCAATTACCAAATTATATTAATATGTAAAGAGTAATATGTAAAAGTATGTATAAGCTCATTTATTTGTGTCTAAAAACGAACTTATAAGTATTAAGTAAAACTTTTTTTTGCAGTTTATCCCACAAAAAGATAAGAACTGAATTTTCCAATTCCAAAGTAGCAGCTTCTAATACTTTTCTAGTCTTTCCCACCACAAATCTTTGACATTTCCCAACCATACGCATACCAAAGCACAAAATAAATTCAGATCTGTCGTCCCCAATACCCACACATAATATTTGCAATCTGAAAACTCACCTGTACTTCAAGCTCAAATCCGGGCAGGTAGCTCAACGGTACCGGGTGAAAGGGATTATCGTACGGCGATGTATGGAACTCCAGTAACATATTGGGGCCTCTACTGACAATATCTGGGACCGCATCTCCACCACAAAGGCGAACCAGGACAGGCGAATCGCGAGTGGGACCGTCCCAAACTGTGAGGTAATCTTGAACGACGTTGCACTGGTCCCAAATCCTAGAAGATTGATGGATTAGTGAAGTTTGACAAGTTAAGGTTTTGGAATAGATTAGGATCTTTAGAGGAGTGTTGTTGAGTGATAATTTAAAATACTGTTGAGTAGTTTGGTGAATTGTTGAGCTAAAACGGCAATTAGTAAGCATAGTATGGAGATGGCCTTAAAAGTATGTTGGATGATTAAAAAAGGTACTCAAACGTGAAATTCTAACACTAAACATCCATCAACATCTGACAGTTTTTGTCCCTCCCATTTTAACATTATAATAGAAAATCATAAACACTTCGAGCTTTGAAATCAAAATCAATAAAGCTCACCACAAGATCCACAAAATGACTAAGCTTAATCTCCACAAATTCAATAACTCCACTGAGAAACAAAAGTCTAATTTGCCCATCTTCGTTCGCACTCCGACGCTTTCTAAATCAAGCGTAAATAATGCTCCCAAAATGGCTGACGGATAGAATTTGTCAACATTATTAGGGTAACAAATGAAGGTTTCATTTCAAGGAGTAGGTTGGTGCGTTAACTAATAACGGACTGGACAGTAGTTGTTTCATTAATCTGTATTACAAGTGGAATTACGATTATCATCTGACATGAGTAATG
>NDFZ01004257.1:2570-66498 GCA_002192655.3 Mamestra configurata
ATACAAACAAACATTAAAATTCCAGGTCATAGACAATACACCAATTCAATAAATAACAATAATTCATTAATTAAAAATTCGAGGTGGTATTTATTTATTAAAATTGTCCGTTAAGAACTCAGTTACACTGTAGTATGCTTTATCTGTTAATAATTTACGAAGTCTACTTTTTAAATGCACCGTATTCAAGTCTTTCCAAGTACTTGGCAATTTATTATAAACAACTGGGGCCATGCAGTAAATACTTTTGCGCATCATAGTGGTTTGACACGGTACATTACATAATTTTGAATTGTCACGTCTATTTCTTGGGTATAAATCGGCCATACGTTCAAAACGATTTGGATTGTTATTCACAAACATAACTACTTCAAGAATATAGATACAAGGCAGTGTTAATATGTTGTACTGCTTGAAATACGGCTTGCAACTGTCGGTGGTTAGTAGTAATACAATCGATTCATGAAAAATTATAAATTTAAAATTATATCTATTGGAGATATACATCGCGATAGTTTCCCGCAAAGCGGCTGCGGTCGTTGCCCTTCGCGTATTAACCAGCTGATACGTACTCCTGATTTAATGAAACACAATAGGTACCGAATAGGTTAACATAAAAGGATGCCACGTGCGATGCGCGGGGCCTCACTCGCTGCGTGCTTGCAGGCAAGTTAATGCCATATTGCTACGCGTGAGAGCTTATTTTACTCTGAACATTTATGAATAGCTTTTCACTTGTTAGCGCGCCGCCGCTCTGCCGACAAACCGAAAAGAGCGACCGGCGGCGCGTGTGTTTCGAGTAGTACCTACGTCACGTCTAGTGAGTTACTATTGCTTCTCACGCTTTCGAATTTATGAATATTTTTTTAAAATTAAGTACTACTGATGACTAATCTTTCTGCCGCGGGAAAACAACCATTTAAATTTCAGCGTGTCTATATATAATATAATAAAGCTGAAAAGTTTGTTTGTGTGTTGTTTGCTGATCTCTGGAACTTCTAGTCGGATTTGGAAAATTCTTTTTGATAATGATAGCCACATTCATGAGGAAGGCTACGCGGGAGCAGGAAAAAAGAACGGGATATGCGCGTACGAAGTCGTAGGCAAAATCTAGTTAGTACATCATAAAAAGTTGTGGACATATGTATGTAACAGCCAATTTTCACACAATAATCGTTGGGTACCTTATGCTGCGCTGCAGCGGGAATCTTCAGCGCCGCAGTGGCCGCCCTCAGCAGCGGCAGCACGTCGTCGATCTGGTGCAGCAGCAGCGCAGCGGAGCGCAGTAGCGCTTCCAGCTGCTGCACGAGCGCCGCGCACGCGCTGATGGGGCCCAGCGCCTCGGGGGCCAGGCACTCCAGGTACATCGCTATGTTGCCTGCTATTACTGTAATTTGCTGTAACAAAACGATACCTTTCAGATAATACAACTTTTAATTAAGAAAATATAATGATGTGCGCGGCATTTAAAACGACTGATTTGTATTTCCGAACTGTTTGTATATATTTCGATAAAAGGAGCGCTTAAATGAACCACTTGTATCACTGTGATTTATGTTATAACTCTTCAGATTCAGATAACTCTTCTCTTCTTTCAGACCACTGGGAAAGCTCAATACCGTTTATCAGGCGAAATGCGTGGGCATCATCCTAGCGATCCATGCCATAGAAGCCAGGGGAGTCACGGACACTCATATTCGTATCCTCTCTGACAGCGCCTCAGTTCTCCAATCCCTAAATAGAAACTACACCACCTCAAAACAAACACAAGAATGCCACAATGCACTAGAACGCGTCACGGTGACAAACCGCAACACTGTGACGCTGCAGTGGATAAAAGGTCACAGCGGATCACTAGGAAATGACGCGGCCGATGAGCTGGCCAGGAGGGGGTCTGGTACGATGGCTGTTGGACCCGAACCCATAGTGCCACTCCCTTTCACCCAGCTGCGCACGTGGCTACAAGAACATACCCACACACAAGCAGAACGCTGGTGGGCCTCGGCACCAGGCTGCAGACAGTCCAAGGAGACTATACCACTCCTAAACAAAACTTACCAAGCGCCTTCTGCGACTGGATAGGGGCAGCCTGCGAATGGTGGCGGGGACCATCACCGGACACCACTCACTGAATAAGCATTTCCACACGATAGGTATAACAGACAATCCTCTGTGTAGAGCATGCATGGAGGAGGAGGAAACGGTGTCGCACGTGCTCCTTGAGTGCACAGGTGTCGCCGATATACGCAGACAGACAATAGGGACACCGAATTCACTCACAGAGACCCTGAACTCTTTAGGAGGACTGATCTGCTTCTGGAGGGAGGTTGGCTGGTTGGAATGACGGCCACCATGGCCCACGCACAATGGTCCAACATCAAGACTAAGCGCGGAAACCATACCCCAATAGGTAGATAGATAGTGTGGCCAACTCATAGCAGCTGTAGGTCACACATTTTCCAACCTCGTCCGAGGAGTCACCATCAGGTATAGACGTCATACGTTCTTTTCCGGACCAAATATTCCACCCCCAGGAGCGTTCCTCGTGAGGTTTTGTTTCGTGCCTTGTCACGTGAAACCAATGTCAAGGGGTCTTTGTTTCCGCTAACTAGGGAGATAGATTATTTCTATGTTGAATAACATTACTATTTTAGGCCTTAGCTTTCTAACCTAGAAGTTATTTTTATGTTGAGTTATATTTTGAGAGAGAGTGAACCTTATGGTCACTTATGCATAGTGTAGCGTGTATCAATGCCGCCTCATGAAAAACTTAGCAACAAAAAGAACAGCAACGACAGCTATCCTGTTAGCGACGAACTACCAACGAAATCCTGCATCGCGCAAACAAAGTTCTCCGTGCGATTTGAACATATACAACAGTCCGAATATCAACTATCGGGTAGTTGCTCATCAGACACAACAACCGTATGGTCGGAGGATCCTCCCATTTCAGTAGAGAAGGAAGAAAGATCAAGTAATTGAATGGTTGTTATAATTTCAAGTGCATGTTTTGTCTCTAGGGTTTTAGGCATAACATGTTATTTTTTGCACCGAGCACAACGTATATATCCGTACCTTCGTATACGATTGAGCTTAAAGTAGCGGTTCACCTCACGGATCCTTCCAAGCGACCCAGAGTTTGTGTATTTTGTTCCTCATGTACATTTTCCAAGATAGAAAATAGTGTTTCAGGATTTAAGGGAATATCGTAATGTAACCTTAGTACCTGCCTGCCCAATGTTCAGTTTTCAATAAACTTTGCGATGTTTAAAAGGGTGTTTTTTTAATTGAATTTTTCCTTAATATTATATAATCTACTCTATAAATTTACTTTAGCATGGTTAGGACTTTTTCTCAAATAAACACAGCTGGGTTATTAAGACTTAAAAAATGTCAATTTCTTAAGGCTTAAAAAATGACAGCTATTGTGATTTGTATACATGGGCAATTTAAGTTACTAGTAAATATGCTAAGTAGCTTTATTATCCAGGGTTCAGTACTCACATCGACTGGTAAGGTCTTTTTGGAGTTGAGGTGCTCCACCACAAGCTGCAGCGGCCCGCACGGGTACAGCTCGTTGAAGTCCACGAACGCCTGCGCTATGCTCTTGAAGAACATTTGCCGCTGTTTTTCTGCGAAAAGAACAAGTAAGACGTTCTACCTTATATTCCGACCAGATTCTGAAAACACTTGACAGGACACGGATGCACGGTCACAGCCCTGACACAGACCGGCCACGTCCCTGATATGTGTGAATCAACCTTAAATGGTTGATCTTGATCAGGGGATCAGGGGAGCATAAGTCTGTCGTCTAAAATCATCTTGGATTTTTAATCATGTCAACTTTCGTTTCTTTGTCGCAGCAATATCTTGCAATACGTCTTTTGATCTAGGAAACACTAAATAAATACAAGTAACACATTTTCACGATTCGGAGACCTAAGCAGTCAGTGTAGACGAAGGAACGAAGATGACATAATGCCATTGGCAGTCTGGTTGACCTTTCCAAAACTCGATGATCAGCTCAGTGATGTTACAAGCAGGATATGCCCCAGTTTCTTTCCTGCTCTTTACGCCCAACGCGCCATCTGCACCTTTCAGATCCTGAACGTGGCTAAACGACAGAGCGGTTGAAATGGTCACATACTGGTCGGATAAAATTTGAGGAGTCAATCTACACGAAAGGAAAAAGAAGGAGCTCCCACTCGGGGTGTGTACCGCGTGAGTGTACTTACCAGGAGTCCTCTGCAAGAATATCTGCAGGAACACGTTGTTGGGCGCGAGCTGGTGCAGCACGCAGCGCAGGAACTGGTGCGCCACGAACACCGCGCTGCCGGGCAGGCGGGTGTTCGTTTCTGCCTGCCACGAGTAGTTGCCGAGCTGTACCACCCTGCGCACAAATAATATTCCATTACTTACAGGTATCCCAAGAAACCACCAAACGTCAGTGGCAGTGGGCTGGGCACATTGCTGGTAGAACAGATATTCAGTAGGGTCGAAAGATTCTGGAGTGATGACCGCAAACCGGAAGACGAAACGCTAGAACAACGCGGGCTGCAGACACGCACAGCTGTGCCGCACAGGATCGGTCGATATGGTGACTTGCGCGGGAGGCCTATGTACGTGTGAAATGATGTTGATGATCATCTTACCTGCTAACATTGTGCAGCAGATGCGGCAGCATGCCGGCGGCGGCGGCGGGCTCGCGGTGCACGAACGTGGCCAGCACGATGATGCACAGGCCCAGCTCCTCGTCGCTGTACTGTTCCACCGCTGTGCCGCATTCCGCGCCTGGTTGAAGGAGCAAAATGTAGATGTAAATGGATTGAGATATCAGACAATTATTATGCATTTTCCCTGATTACCCCGAAAGAGTGATGATTTTTAAATATATGCTTGCAATTTCGGTGGTCATCCCGTGTAGCTGAAACGCCTTGACGAACTCTCGGACGATATCTCTATTTTTTTAGTCGGAAAAGAAGTCAACGAGCGTCACGTGATGGAAAGTGGCTAAAGATTAATTCCGCTTATAGATGTTAATTTCGTACATCACCGACCAACGGCTGGTACCTACTACAAAGATGGAATGAAAGAGGGCTACAGCGCTGGGTGGATACGAGTCGAAGGAGAGGCTCACATCGGTAGCACAGTTCGGCGTCCGGTCTGTGTGGTGCGGAGTGCGCATGCGCAGCTCTCTTCCCTGCGCGCGACTCGTCCTCCCACCAGCCGCCGCAGCCGCCACTGCAGCCGCCGCATTCTACAGAACAACATATTATAGTCCACCATGCGCGTGCAGTAGGCTACAGTACAGCCCATACATAATGCCCAAAAAATAAATTTCCGTTAAGTGGACGAAAATTCGCATCGTCATTATCGTGATTTCTAAAACAAAAAACCCTGAATAATGAAGTGAGTTTTTTTTTTTCTGGGCACTATGTATGGGCTGGCCTACCCTTACTGTAGTCTACTGCACGACTAAGTCCACGTTTCCACCTGCCACCAGCTCGCATGCAAGTTGCCGTACTATAATTCATGTAGCATGCGAGTTTCTTGTAAGTGGAAGCGTAGCCTTATATTTTGCGGCAGTTCCTGCATAAACAGGCTATTACTATATAACTGCAATATTTACAACTAAATGCTGTCTATACCAGCATCATTTCTATTGCAGTGTGTGACCGATAGTACCGTCGCAATTATGAACAGCGGTCAGGGCAACGGAGTCACCTGACCGCTGTTCGTGACCAAATAGAATTATACGTTATTTAAAAAAAATAAACAAGATTTTTAGAGTCACGTCATTTTATTTTTTGTATTCCTCTGAGAGGCTAAAGCCAAATTCTTTAATTTTTCCACAAGTGAGAGCCTGCTGAAAATTTTGCTAGTTAACTATAATAATAATATTTTATTAGCAAAATATAAGTTTACACATAATTGTCACCAGGGGACAGAAAAATTAACAACAAAAATAGTGTGGGATAAAGTACAGTCAATATAAAATTTGAGCCCTGAATCCTAAACTAGGAAGATTCTGTATCTTAGGAGGCAGTGTCTTCGCATAAATAGGGGACGAGCAAATTACGATGATTTTGACGTGGATAGTCACAGACAAGAAATAGAAAGGTTAGAAATATATTTGTTTTTTTTTTATTTAATTAGTATTTCTAATGAAGAACTATTGTTTGTATTGAGGGTAAGTGTAAAGTATATTTGTGTACGGTGGCAAGTGTTGTGTGTGTGTGTAAGGGAGAAACTATTACAAGTACAATAGTCTGTTTAAGAACGAGTTTACATTTAGTCAACGGATCTTATTCTCTATTAGACAAAGAATGACGAAATGAACTCACCAGTATTATGTTGATGCGGCGGCGACCCCGTCTGCGCTACCTGCCGCGCCAGTCGTCGCGGAGATCTAAACGTTAACACACCAATATGACCAATAATGACCGTTAAAGACACCGGTAACCAACATTATGGACCTGATATTTGCATTAAAAAGCCCACTTCATCTATCCAATGACTTACTACACATTCATTAAAAAAATGAACATTTGAGTAATTAAAATATCATTCATTATCATGACGCATGACGTAGTTTGAAACATCCTGTAGCGAGCGCAGTGCCAACGGCCGCGGCGACAATGTTTTGATACGTTAACATTATTGACAGGGTGTATCATAATTCTAATGCATTTATTTATTTTTATTCTAACTTTATCTTGATGATTTTTTCTTCTATAATCGCGCCTAGAACTAGTTTTTGTCGGATACATTAAGTGGGCCTTTGTAAGACGACTAAAATGGCACCGTGTATACAAGGCGACTCGTAATTGAATACGTTTATTCAAATGCGATGTTCTAGACTAGAATATGCAATGACATTGACCCAGGTAACTTTGAGGTCAAAATTTGTGGTTTTCGAGTTCATTATATTCATCACTACATATTATAAAACAAAGTCCTCTACCGCGTCTGTCTATCTGTTCGCGATAAACTCCTACCCCTATAACTACTGCACCGATTTTCATGCGGTTTTCATCAATGGATGGGGTTATTCATGAGGAAGGTTTAGGTGTATAATTCGTCCCGAAATTCCTACGGGAACGGGAAATATAGGGTATGCGCGTACAAAGTCGCAGGCAAAAGCTAGTTATACATATTATATTGGTATTCAGAAAAAAGTAAAAATATTGCTACAACATGGGTGACGTACCTGGCGGTCTCGGAAGGCTTCTTGTTGAGATCGTGCGGCCTGCTGCTGGGAGTGGGGGTGGGAGTCGCATCCCCCTCCGAGCGGGACGACGCTGTGTTGTCTGTCGAGTCGTCTGCACAAACAGATACACTCAATATACTTTACTGTAAGTACACCAAAAATTGTTGCTCAAATCTTGATTTTAGGGGTACAATAGCGGTGTTATCGCTGAAGGCGCTATCTACCAGACACCTAGGATGGACTGAAATAACTTTAAACAAAAAGAGGATAATAAAAATAAGTACGGTATTTCAAGGAAAGAGTGTGAAGAGAACTCAGGGAAGGCCCATGTAGTGGGTAAGGGTATGATTATGATTATGGCCAAAAAACGACCGAAGAATCATGCAGCCTTTAATGTCCCCACTATTGGGACACAGCCCTCCTGTTCGTGTAAAAATGAAAACGTGGTGTACGTTACCAGATCTAATTACATTTTTATCTGACAACCAATTTTTACAACATACCTGCCGGTAGACTCAACGCCTCCCTGACTCGGTCCACTAGAGCGTTGAATACTGGGTACTGTTCTTTATTCGGCTTGGGACCGATTGGCAGCAACCTGAACAGAGAACATGATTCATTTGTGGAAAATGCTTTAAAAGTAAGTATATCAAAAGCTTCCAAATCAAATTAAAGATCGTATCTATTCAATATAGATCATAATGGTGGGATGTATGTCCTTACCTCTCAGGCGGTGCGAGTGTCGCTGCATCATGTCCTTACCTCTCAGGCGGTGCGAGTGTCGCTGCATCATGTCCTTACCTCTCAGGCGGTGCGAGTGTTGCTGCATCATGTCCTTACCTCTCAGGCGGTGGGATGTGGAAGGGCTGGTGCGAGTGTTGCTGCATCATGGGCGGCGGCGCGTTCCACGCGACCTCCATCTTGGACAGCGGCGACTCCGGCGACGCGTACGCATAGCCTACGTTCTTGGCTACGGACAACGGAAATGCTGGCTCATGTAAAAGTTCTTACATTCTTTGAAATATTTAACCCTTTTTGAACAAAACAAAGTTACTTTTTTAACTCCGAGATGTTTTTTAACCCCGGGTATGTATATGTTTGGTTATTTAACCTCGTGGTAACAACTAGCTCTGAGTTAAAATAGGACTTTGATCTGCGCGTGTATGCAAAAAGCTCAATCACCCGAACACATTTCGCTGACTCGGTCGGATCAATAAGAACACGACACATGGTGTGCAAGGCAATGAAAGTAAATTAAAGCTTATATTGTGTGCCCTCAACCACGAGCGGCCTTCACCAGATGGTATTTAGAAATGATATTTATTTATCAAATTGATTCACTTCAATTTAGACTAGAAAAGCACAATTATCGTTAATAAAAAACTGATGTTTAATTTAAATGACTCATGGTGGGTATTACCTGGGCTCTTGATGTGGTGTTGCGGCGGAGATCGCGCGTGCGGCCACTGTCCGAACTGGTTGTCACCGTTGGACGACGGCGCCGTGTCGGGGGACGTACTGCTACCCACTGCCACAACAAAAATTCAAAATTCAAAAAGTAATTTATTCAAATTAGGCTGAGTGCCAGCACTTTTTGAACGTCAAAGTTCTACATAAAGACAGTCCCCCAAAACGCCCGCCCGTCACCACTTCCTAGTGTTTTAGCTGGGAAGAAGAAGTGGCGCAACAAACTCCCCAGCAACACATATGTCTGTTAAGCAACAGTACAAATACATGACAATATCAACTGCCACCGAAAATATCTTCATTGACTTGCTTTATTCCACGGCTTCGCTCTAGTGGCTTCCCACAGGACGCGTGTCTATGGCACTCTGCAATACTAAAGCTTTAAATAATAGGAAACTTTACTCCTACTAACAAGAACAGAGAATACGATTTTGTTAGAAAGATTAGAAGTGTAGCGGCATCAATACCGCCACATGAAAAACTAAGAAGCGAAATTTGTACGGTAACAAAAAGAACCGCAGCTCCATCTACGACGAACTAACAACGAAATCCTGCATCGCGCAAGCAAAGTTCTCCGTGCCATTTGAACATATACAACAGTACGAATATCAACTATCGGGCAACTACCCGATATTCGGATTATTGTGTCTGGTGGGCAGTTCACAATAACCGTCTGGTCGGAGGATCCTCCCATTTTCAGTGGAGGTGTGCGGGACTTTACTCTCTGTACCGCATACCTCTATAGAAATTAGGGCTCTTTCAATTAAGACGTTTCGTGTCGGACTGCTGCCGCACGTTTACGCTACGTCTCGAAGTAGGAACGCAGCAGGTCCGACACCAACTGTCTGCATTGAAAGCGTATCGGACTGCAGAGCGGTCGGTCTGTTCGAGCCATGGACTCGGATGAAGAATCATTACTGTCAGTGCTTTCGTCAAATAAAATGAAGCAAACGACGTTGCCGTCCTAGTGTCGTGCGTGCGCACACTACGCGCTTGGTGCATAAATTGTATGGAAAAAATCGACTAGCCGTGCGCAGTACCCGGTCGGTTTTGTAAGCATGTCGAAGTGAAGGCTTGGGTGAAGTGATCACGAGGTGAGCTGTCAATCCATATAAACAAGATGGAATGACAGCTCTCTCCGTGATCACGTGACATCTTGATTGTATGGATTGACAGCTCACCTCATGATCACTTCACCCAAGCCTCCACTTCGACATGTACACAGAATCGACCGCCACCGCTGCGGCAGTCCGACACGACACGTCTAAATTGAAAGAGTCCTTACAATTTACATTATAAGTCGAAGAATAGAGTATTATCCAGACAGAGGTGGTGACGTACGATTGACAGT
Source organism: Mamestra configurata (assembly GCA_002192655.3). Lineage (NCBI taxonomy): Eukaryota > Metazoa > Arthropoda > Insecta > Lepidoptera > Noctuidae > Mamestra > Mamestra configurata. The sequence goes on from NDFZ01004257.1 coordinate 12,599, forward strand.
AACTTGACATTATTTTCAAATAAAAAAAACACGACCAAATAATGAAAACCACAAAATTGAATTTGCAACTTAAAAAGATGTTCACACACAGTAAAATAAGAAGAATATTAACAGAATAGCAAATAAATTCAATATATGGTGCTATACTTGTACCGAGATCTGTACAAGTATAGCACCATATTGAATTTATTTGATTTTCTGACCTGTTTAAAGATTTAAACAGGTCAGGAACATACAACATAATTAACTAACTAGCTAGCCACAGATCTCGCCATAGTAAATGTTATTGATTGACTAACCAATTATCCTCTTCTGCTTGCCCAGTATCTTGGCCCGCGGCGACGCTTGCTGGTGAATCTGGTCCGGCCAAATCTCCACTGACTGGCCGCTCATCGGTGTCGATTTTCTATTGTAAATGTCATATTTTGCACTGATCAAAAAGCACAATATGATAAGTAAAATATACACGTGTATAAAGTAATAGTTAACATAGAAATGACGGAGATTGTTGATTGATCTGATTTAGATATATGTGGTGCAGTCACGCATCAATACTTAATAATAAGTTTGCTTGATTCTTTACTTTTAGCTCTTTACATAATTATTGTTTGTACATGTGTACCTTTAACACTTTCAGTGCCCAGAACTCAGCATATGGGTCGAACAATAATTTGTCCGTGCCCACGAGTCGCCGTTATATGTAGCGACGACTCGTGGGCACAAGAAACAAATTATTGTTCGACCCATATGCTGAGTTCTGGGCACTGAAAGTGCTAAGTTATTCTTGCTCTGTAGTTTTAAATGCATGTTTTATTTCTTAAGTTGTAGTGTAAACAATTTGTTGGTAGACCAAATAAATAAAACAGGGTGTTACAGAAATAACTCAAAACCTAAAAATTTTGTCAAGTTACGCAAACATAAATGTCTCGGGCAGTTGATATTTTTTTCGCGAATTTTTTGGATGGTCTATTACAAATTACTATGAACAACTGAAGTCATTATGATGAGTACCATGACCCCTTTCAGATTTTGCGTTATTTCTGTTACACTTTGTATATGCTCAAAGATCGAAAACGCTCATTGAGCAAAAAAATATGCAACCATTTATGTGACGAAAGTATGGAATAACAATGATGACTTCAAATGATAATATTATCAAGCACACTTACAGGTTCGAAGAATCGCTGCCTATGGAAACGGATGAACTGGTGGACAGCTGGTGGGCTGAACGGGATCCAAGAGTAGGCTAGTTGAATACAATGTAAAATTATTAACATAATCGTCATCCAAATCGTGTCTTTCAAAGTGCCAACAGAAAAGTTTTGTTCATAATATCGATAGCTCAGGCCACAATTTGGGACCCAAATAATTACTCATGTCAATTTTAACTTTGACAATTTCACATGTTTCTAATTCTGGAAGGAAAATAAAGGCCTACACACACCGGGACGGAATAGCAGAAGATTTTGCCATCGGTCAGCGCACACTAGCCGCATAGATACTGTAGCATTTCAGCGGCCTACCAAGACACCCCGCGACGTGGCACGGAATCCCTTAGCGCGCTCTCTAATGCCCTGTCAAGCTATCCTTTTCGATACCCCAGAATCAATTTAAAACATTGGCATTTATGTCAAATTCCTACTAGATAAGTTTGAATGTTCTTTGGTAAAAATTTAAATCCACTGCCATTACGTCCCTGTGTGCGTAGGCCCTTAATAGCTAGTAGATGATAAGTGCTACCTAAACCACCGTATATGTTACAGACATGTGAAATATTGGAAACAATGCTAATGTACCTTAATCCTGATGACAAACAGGCAAATTCATAAAAAAATAAACCATATGCTTAGTTGAAATACTGATAACAATCAATTTAAAAACTGAGAACTAACTGTTAATAAGTATTTTTAGACTAAGCCTAGAATATGGAAAAAAGTTTTTATGAATATGGCTGATAATTGCTTTTGAACTAATTGAACTTTCTACGCGAAGCCTTGAGCGTCTATTCTAACCTACTAACCTATTGCTAGAACCAATAAAATGGCATGCAAAACGAAGGCAATAATATTCTAATTCTTACGATTTTACTGAGCTGCGGGTAAGCGGTAGTAGTGGCGAGCGTTTCTACCTTTGGCGGGTCCTCGTAGTGCGACGGCTCGTCGAACGAACCCTGCAAGTATGGAACAGGTTATTACCTATAGTATATGTAGGTGTAAAGGTAGGGTAGAGTTCTAAGGTATAGTCCCACGATATCTATATTCATACAAACGATTAGAACGCGAGTCATACCTACGCGCCTCGAGTTCAGTATACACTCAATACACAACCAGTCGCGTGTTTGTAATTGTCAGGGCGAGGTTTGTGAAAGAAAATTTTGAAAAATAAAACATCCGGGCGAAGCCGGGGCGGGCCACTAGTATATAAATACAATTAAATGCTGTCTGTTGATAAGCGCATAACTTGAGCACGGTTGGAATATGTAATTATTTTATCTTGTAAATAAGGTTTTTAGAGCACAAGTTTGTCAAAACAATCTTTCTAAGATTGTAGAAAAGAATAAGACTAAAGGCAAAAATAATGAATAGGCAGATCAAAATAATATATTCCAGAAGCTCACTCACCGGCGCGGTGCTGCCGTGGACGGTGGTTTCAGACTTGTCGCTGGTCTCCGGGATGGCGATTAGCTCACTCTCCGAAGACTCCTGCTCTAGGCTCCACTGCTGGTACCTTTGGGTGAGACCATTACCTTTTAACACTACCCATTACCTGAATTAAAGTACTTCGATTTAGGTACTTAGTAATTTATCTTCCAAGATACCTTATACCACTTTGTTTATATTTTTTTTTATTCCAAGTTTTTCCCTTACACTTAAACAAAGCACACAATTAGACCACTAGGATCTATCTTCCTGCCAGGATTGCGGAATTGCTGGAAAGAGTTACCGTGGCAAAGGACATTTGGAGGAACACGGGTAGCTTTTAGTCAGTAACACTACCCATTCTGGTAGCCGATGGATGCGAGACGCACAGGACCGGTTGTTGTGGCGACACTTTGGGAGAACTAATCCAGCAGTGGACGTCTTTCGGCTGATATGATGATGATGACTACCCATGCAGTACCTTCATTCAAAGTTATTATTTTTACTTATAGTATTTTTTCAAAGTGTTTTCCATACACTTAAAAAACACACAATTAGACCACTGGGTCTGTCTTAGAAGAGAAAGGTGGCTTCAGGGAAGATTTTTGAATAAAATATATCGACCGCACATCATTGGTAACAGTTTGACCAAAAACCTTATGTGACAGTTTTCGTTATCTAAGTGTTACTAATGACGCACAGTAGACAGTGGAGCATAAAACAAAGAAAACAGTTTTATAATTCAAAGTATTTTTTTTTCGAATCATCAGTGAAAACAGTAAAACTATAATTCTATACAAGGTATAGTTTATTGTACCATTCGTCACTATAGAAACGGCGTCGTCTGTTTGCAAACCGTCGCTGATTTGTAAAAAACCCGAAGGTAAATTGTAAAAGTGTACAGACGCAAGCACATCAAGCTACCCGAAACTGACAATTTTTCCCAATCAACCTTGAACCTATTGCTTCAGCGATAAAGTTGAAAATCTATTAAAAGAATTTGACAGATTATTGTTGCTTGATGTGCTGGCGTCTGTACAGTAATTTTCTAGTACGTTATGTGACTTAAAATATTAGCGCAACATTTCCTGAAAAAAAAAAAAACACATTTTATTAATGTCAAAACGGAAGCCGACGGGAAAACCGATGGTGTTGACGATGTTCTGCACAATGCCATCACCCTTACATGCTGCCCAATGTTAAAGTGGTGCCATTGTACAGAGCATAACCCCCTTGCTGGAATCTCCAAGTCACACCAGCATCTTCGAAGATCTATGTTGGTCAATAACAACTTTTTGGATTAGGTGGCACAGTCGGGACACGTAATCTAAAAAGTATTGGACCCGTAGAAGACTTTGTCTCTCTTGATGTGTTCATGTACCTTTTCCTTACCTGATAAAACAAAAATCTGATTAAATAGACAATCTTTAATGGATACTTACCTCACTCAGGTGTGTGGGTACTTTTTTACATGAATAAAACAGTTGAAAAAAAATATAATTTTATTAAATATGGTTACCCTTCTTAACACATGGATCTTGACTAAAACAATCAATTTCCCTACGGCATTTCACAACCCGCTGAGCGTTTGCAAACAGACGACTTCATTTATATAATGACGAATCATACATATTTACATAATCAAGTACACAATCATGATAAATAGGACCACATTAAGATGGTTTAGAAAAAATGCGACATTATACAGCGTTGTCCGGTCACGCAAAATATGACAGTCTCTTTCTAAATATATACAATAATTGAGCTCCACCAAATATTTTCTTACATCGTAAATGAGCTTGGCGGCGGAAATGACAAGATAAAAAAATCGAGCTATCTCTTCGGTTCGAAGTTTAAACTAAGCGAAGACCCTTTAATGTGGTCCACCACCAAAAAGGGACTTAGCTTAATTAACCTTTTTACAACTCCGTGAAGAACATGAGGATGCAGATGTTTTATCTTGTGGAATTTTCGCGCTTGTTAAGTTCCGTTACAATACAATCCTACTTGTAGTAGCCTGCCAGGCTTGCGGAACTTGTTCGAAAGAGTCCCCGCGGCCCTGGAACGCAAAGGGCTTTAGAAGGAACACGGATGGGTTTTAGTCAGTAAGTGTCTGACACAACCCCCAAGGCTTGAAGCAAAAGCCAGTGCCGATTCTCTTGCACAATTACGTAGGACCTATGAGTCCCCAATTGTTTGATTTTTTATGAGGCTGAGGGCGGATTTTACCATCATCAGATATTTAATCCGTGAAATAAAACTGTCGCTCTCAAAATAACCAAATGCGTTAAGCGGTTTACAAATTTAAAATATCTTTCGATTTCTACCAATCGTTTATAGTTGACAGAGACATAAGTTTAAATTATGTGTTATTTGTGGTGCAAACCGGTCTAAAACAACATCCAATTAATATTTATTAATTAGTATAACTCTTTATCTTTTCTATTTCTGACAATTGTTTTTAGTAGACGGAGATAAAAAAATAATTAATTTTATAATAATATAGATAATTGCATATGGATTTCCAATTTTCGAATTTTAAATAGCAGCTCGCCGCCCGGCTTTACTCGGATTATAAGCCTATGACCATCTAGAATGATATACTTCTCAAATGGTGAAAGATGTTTCTAAATAATAATAATAATATCTTGGGACAACTCACACACGGTCATCTGATCCCAAACTAGGCAGAGCCTGTGCTATGGCAACCAGAAAACTGATAAACATACTTATATATTTCTAAATACATACATATTATACACAAATTACAGACACAGAACAAATGATCATGCTCATCACACAAAGATTTGTCCTGAGTGGGAATCGAACCCACGACCTCTGGTTTAGCAGTCAGGGTCACTAACCACTCGACCAACAGGCCAGTCAAAAGTGCAGTGTCGCATTTTCTCTATAACAAGCTAAGTTATAAAAAGATCTAACCGTATGATTAGTTTAAAAACTGATTAGCGGCTTTTAATTTAAAAAAAAATCTCCATTGAAAATTTTATTAATTTTAATTAAGAATCAGCAATTTAATGCTAGCATGTGGTTATTTTTATGAATAGCTAAGCCTGAATAATATGCCTATGCATAGAAACCTCTAAAATTATAAGTGTTTCTCTACTGTATTATGCATGTATTAACATAACACATAAACCTTCCTCTTGAATCCTAAAAAAAAATCCTAAATCTATAAAAATCACCGCATTTAAATCCGTTGCGTAGTTTTAAAGATCTAAGAATACATAGGGACAGACAGCGAGAAGCAACTTTGTTTTATACTATGTAGTAAAGTGAGACAAACGTATTGAGCAAAAGCGCTTCCAAGGAGGTTCAATCATTAAGCTTATTTATTCTAGTAATGTGAAACTCCTTGGTGGACAGCTTATATTTTTTTTTTCGTAAATGCATTTTTTGAGAAAATGTGATAAACGTTGTATGACACACGTGCGAAAATTGGTTTTTATAAACTCGTGACTATGGTAAGTCCTCGACTTCGTCTCGGACATTTGTCTACTCGTTTGTAAAAACCAACTTACCGCACTAGTATCATCAATAACTATTTCAAATGGTGAAAGATTTTTTGGAACAGGTTGCCTCGCACTTTCTCTTTATGATGTTAGTATAGACCAATCCACCGTAAGGTCATTTTTAAAACATTGCGTTATTTTTACACGACACGAAAAAGGGGAAAGAAAATACGTTTTATTTGGCACGTAATTATACTTATAAGGCACACATACACATCTTAATATATATATTTGTTGTGTACGCGTGTATGTCACTGAACTCCTCCTAAACGGCTGGACCGATGTTGATGAAATTTTTTGTGTGTATTCAAGGAGATTCGAGAATGTTCGACATTTGCAATTGGACCCGGTAGGTGGCGATGCAATCTATTTCTATAATTTTTCGTCAGACACAAAGCAAACGTTCGGACAGGACAACGTCTGTCGGGACCACTAGTATAGTATAATTATGTAAGTGTACCATCGTCACGAAATGAAGGCACGCAATACTAAACCAAAATACAAAAACGAGTTTCGAAAGGACTGGCCCACACTAGATGAGGCCAAAATTGTGTGGAAGGACAGGGCTTTGCCCTGCAGAGCGAAAAATGGTCTTGATAGATGCGATCTGTTGAACACTGAGATCTGTTGAACACTTGTGTTTTCTAGCAATAGGTTGAAACGTGGTCGAACTGAAATTTCTGTTTTGATTCAGAAAGGAACACAAACTATAGCTCAACTTGAACGAGCAAAAGACCAGTTAAGCAGGGCCGCCAAGAACCTGATCGATTCATCTATTAATTGTTTAATTTATGTAGTCACCTATTTACCGTTGACCTCCAGGATATAGCTTTCAGGAAACACTGACGCCGGCAGAATATTTCACTTTTCAATTATACTCATAGTGGAAGTATTTATAAAACGTCCCATATTGACCTCCGTTACAACTCTGCTAAGATCTTGCGGAAGTTCTGGTCACGGAGCCGAAATTCCGTTACAGCCCAAATACATACACTACCGTACCGTTCAAAAGTTTGGAAACAGCAAGGTAAATGAAATGAAATAAAACAAAACAAAGCCATCTGAATTTATACAAATGACATACGATATGAAATAAAATGAAATTTTAGCTTCATCCAAGCGTCCACCTTTTTTGGTTATACTCTTGAAAATTCTGATTTGTGCCGTTTTCGCCCGCAGTTTTGCCCACTTTAGGCACTGTGCACACTTCTGGAGCCATTTGACACACGCTTTTGACCGGCACACAAACACATGTCTATTGGATGCAAAAATCTGAACTGTTGTTGTTGACAATATACCAACGGAAACATGTCATTTGATGTACTTCATTACTTCTAAGGACATTTTTCCGTTGGTCCATAGTCCAGTTTTTATGCACCTTGCGTATTCTATTATTTTTTCTTATGTTAAATCGTTAGTTCTGGTTTTTAGCAGCTATACATTATCTTGACCCCGCATACAGTAGACGACTTTTAACAGTTGTTATTTATACGAAACTGATGTTTCTCGCGTATCAATCAAAGCTGCGGTAATTTATATTATGTGCAGTTAAGGGTCGATTTAGAGAGAACTCTGATGAAGTTATCCTCTTGATTTGTTGTGGGTTTAGCCATGCAAAGATCTGGTCTATCAAATTTTTTCCAGTTTCTTGTTTTATAGCAAGGGTGTAGGGACACGTTTACAAGAAATTCCGAGCCTTCGTGCGATTTAACACTCACTGTATCTTTACTCGCGGAAACTCCAAATAGCGTTTCGCTGTTTAAGTGATTTGCTTGCGTTTTGCCATTTTCAGAAGTAAAATTATGGCCAAAGTAATAATCGAAACGTTTCGAATACAGACTAGTTCATATCACAAACTTCGCGTGCCAATGCTCAAGTGCGACTAACGAGCAAAGCAGTCAAAAACACGTTAATATCCACGCCTTTGCATAAAATAAAATATTTTACGACACCAATGCATAAAAGAAAATGTCCGACGAATTAAGTCAGATCATCAAACTAAATTAATGTGGGATTGATAATCCTATTTCCGTTTTTGTGTGAGCAATCGTTAAAGGTAGTTAGGTAACTTGATAAATTTGTACAGCAAAATTTTGCCACATACTCGTATGAAGCAGCTGGTCTATTCTTTCAACATCTCTCCGTGTAAATTGAGGTGGAGTGAGCATGAAGTGAAGTGTAATTTCATCTTGTTTGTATGGATTGGCAGCTCACTTCATATGTACTTAACCTAAGATTACACAGTAAGAGGTTTACAGAATCGCCCTGCAGGTGTGTTTCCAAACTTTTAAACGATAGTATACACTCGAAAAAAGTTACGTTATGTCTACGCTAGACCGGCCAAAAACGAAGCGCTTATTCGTATAGCGAAGCGTGCTCATTCGAGGCTTAAGCTAATCTGTGCTACTCGAATTCATAGTACTTTGTATGTACTTTCCAAAGTCCTATGTTTAATATCCTATATTAAGTGTTAACTTATTTATTGCCATATCAGTCACAGCAATATTATGAACGATAACCACGCTGTAATACAGTATCAAACGCAAAGAGGGTATTGTGGATTTGTGAGTGTTACTGGCGGTCTTATGATAATTATTGTACGTCAGCAGTATTCTTAAGATAACGTGTCCGATGTGTTTGAATAAATGAATAAAAATACAAAAACATCGCTCGTCTAGCGTGGGCGCAGGTTCAAGGGAAATCGAGAACAAAAATATAGAAATGTGGAGAGCATTTTATTTATACACTTCTCATCAAAAAAATCGAAACACCTCGCAGTTTATGATTTGATAAGGATTATCAGAAAAATGTGTATATTTAGGAATAAATGTAAAATGTCATTTAATAGTGAGTAGTATGAGGTTTTTAAATCCTAATGTTAATGTTCTAAATTCAAATTAAGTCTTCATAGGTTTCGTATTTTGTATAATGAGTAATTTTTACCCTGTATGGAATATGAAGGAAATGGGTAAAACAACACGCGTAAATGAAAAAAAATGTAAGAAACGTTTATTTAATAACTTGTATTCCCTCCGCGAGCTCTTATTACTGCTTCCATACGGTTCTTCATCGATCGGATGAGAGTCACGATCACATGTTGTGGTATATTATCCCATTCCTCTTGGATTGCATTTTGCAGCTGGCTAAGTGTTTCTGGGGCTGGATCTCTTGCTCGAATTCGTCTCTTTAATTCATCCCATAGATGTTCAATGGGATTCATGTCCGGGCTTCTTGCTGGCCATACCATAATGGAGATACCGACTTCGGTAAGATAATCTCGTACGACGCCCGCGGTGTGAGCTCTAGCATTGTCGTGCATGAATATGAAGTCGTTGCCAATAAAATGTGCATAGGGCATCACATGAGGTTCAAGACACTGTTCGATGTACCGATGAGAGTTTAGTGCAGGCAGCCGTGGCCCAGATACAAAGGCAAGTTCTGTCTTACCGTCGGCGCTGATTCCTCCCCAAACCGTCCACGAACCGCCACCATAGCTGACCTTTTCTTCAATGCAGCATTGTGCAAAGCGTTCTCCATCTCTTCTGTAGACCTTGTTCCTTCCGTCGTTACCATACAGCATAATTTTACACTCATCAGAAAACAGTACTTTGCTCCACTGAAGGTATGACCAAGTTAGGTGCTCGCGTGCAAAGTTAAGGCGCGCTCTTCGATGGTCTGCAGTTAATTTCGGCCCATTCGCTGGCTTATGCGGTGCCAATCCGCGTTCCTTCAACCTTCTTCTTATTGTAGAGTCACTTACAGCTACTCTTCGTACAACGCGAAGCTGCTGCTGCAGTTGAAAAGCGTTAAGGCGTCGATTTCGTAAAGAGGTTGTTACAATAAATCGATCATCTCGCTCAGAAGTGACCCGATTCCTGCCAGATCCTGAACGGCGCGTGAACGAACCAGTCTCCCGATAGCGTTTGTAGACTCTATGAACAGATGATAAGCTTAGATGCAATCTTGCAGCCACAACACGCTGACTAAGTCCAGAATCCAGCAATGCCACCACTTGGGCGGCTTCTGCGGGCGAAGTATCCATATGTTTTAGAAAAAAAAGTTTTTTCAGACGTCCCAAAGTCACAGTAAATGAAATAAGAAACAAAAAGTTTAAAGACAAGCGCTAATTTTAGTTTTTAAACGAGAAACGTACTCCAACCCTAAATACACATTTGTCTCAAAACAGTGATTAATTTCATTTATAGGATAAACAAATGAAATTCTAATTTCGAATTTTGATTTTTTTCTTCTTACTGTAATGACCAAACTGCCAGCTACACAATAATGTTTTTTTTTCATGGAATTAATTCTCTTTTGTAAAAAATTAGGACAAAAACAATAAAAACGAAAGTGTTTCGATTTTTTTGATGAGAAGTGTATAATTTAAAGAAAATTACAAGTTATAAATAAAAAATAGTATTTGAGATTATCAGTACTCCAGATCCACCTTATTTTATACTAGCTTTTGCCCGTGACTTCGTATGCGCATATCCCGTTTTTCCCGTTCCCGTATGGCCTATCTCATGAATGTCATCTTATACAAAAACAATTTTCCAAATCCGACGTTCCTGAGATTAGCGCATTCAAACACTACTAATAATGAAGCTGAAGAGTTTGTTGGTTTGTTTGTTACCAACAAACTCTTCAGCTTCATTATTAGTATATAGCCAGGTCCAACCCACTCCAATAAAACAAAACCATAGTTAATTATTATTGTTTTTTTAGGTGGGACTGACTCCTGTAATTGAAAGATGCTACCACAGATCTTTAGTACCCATTTAGTACTATTTTGTACCTGTCCCGAAAAATTTGTACCTCACCCGGTTAAACGGAATTTCACGAAGACAAAAGTGAAGACTTAAATTTGACAAGTAGTGAACTAGATGGCACCACTAGTAACAGTCTTCCAAACATATCAGACGACGAGGACTCCGAAGAAATTCATCAACTAAAAAACAAAATAATAGAATTAACGCTGCAACTAGAAACTGCACACCGAGAAGTTGAATCCCTAAATATGGACAACACAAATCTCAAAAAGACCATCGAAAACTTAACAAGAAAGGAAAACATTTACAAAAAACTTACAACTGACATTGTAAATAACACTCCAAAAAAGAAAAAATGTTCGCTAACTGTTCCTACAGTAGATCTAAGCATTACTCCCAAGTCGTCCAAGAAAGTGGTGAAGCTTACACCCGAAATGGCTGATCAATCAACTCCAGAAATTATACCCCAGATGGTTAATAAGACCACTCAATGTGACACCTATGAAGAAAGCACCAATAAAAGAAAGACAGAAGTACAACGTACACAATTAAACTATAACAGTAAACCGAACGAAACTAGAATGAGTAAATTATGTATTTTAAGCAGCAATAAAAATAATAAAATGTTAGAAATTGCAGAAGATATATTCCCTAACTATAGAATCTGCCACTACATGACACCCAACTGTAGTATTAAGTACCTTATCTCTGACTTGGATCTCAAATTAAAGGACTTCAATATGAATGACCACTGTTTGATATTTGTTGGGGAAGAAGACTTTCGGCGGACAAAGAATTATGTCGAACTAACGATTAGTATTCGTGAAACGCTGTCAAAATTACAGCACACAAATATCATATTATGTGCTCCTACGTTCAAACTAAATGACTACTCCACAATGTTTAATTCGAGAATTGAAACCTTTAACAGTTTAATATATTTAGATGCTCGTTCATATAATTATGCCTACTTATTTGATTCTAATTATTATCTTGATTATGATTTTAGTATGTTTGCTAAAAGGAGTAGTTCTGTAAATAATCGCGGTATGGCCAATATATTGCATAATATAAGGTTAATGATTAATGAAGTTACATTGCATAGTGACTTAAATTCGTGTAATTCTACTGATAAAGTGACAGATTTGCCTCACTCTGTACAAAGCAATGTTACTGATGAAAATGAACTGTTTTTTCTCTAATAGATATATCAACATATTGCATCAAAATATAGCAGGTTTGATAAATAAAGCAGATGATCTGTTGGTATGTCTAGAGGAGATATCTAATAAAAAGGCAAATGTTGATGTCTTGTGTATTACGGAGCATTTTATCATGGAGGGGTATCAACATTTATTATTTCTGCCCAACTATAATTTGGCTGCACATTATTGTAGAGTAGAACAAAAAAGGGGTGGTGCATGTATCCTTGTTAAAAATGGGCTACAATGCAAAGAACTGCCAAAAATAGCAAAGTTATCAACTCCCGGCATATTTGAGTGCTGTGGCGTGGAACTGATTAGTTATAAGATAATAATTGTGTGTATATATAGAATTCCGAACTCAAATAATTTGAATGATTGTTTCGAAAAACTTGAAATGCTCTTGCGTGACATTTTACGTTCATGCTGTAAGAAAATTGTTATCTGCGGAGATTTTAACATTGACGTACTCAAGCAAAATAATGCAACTAATGACTTTGAATGTATTTTAATGAGTTACAATCTGAAACTTGCTTTGAAACAACCAACACGCATGGCCAGTTTATCGTGCATTGACAACTTTGCACATAACTTTAATGCATGTAAGACCGAAGTATTAGAATGGGCATTATCGGATCATACAGCACAGCTGCTTCAGTGTCCAGTACAAAAAGCATGTTGTATTAAGTATTGGTACGCAACTAAAAGGGACTATAGTACGGAAAACATAGTAAAATTTAAAAACCATCTCATGAATCTTACCTTTTCAGAACTTTATGACACGGATGACCCAAATCTAGCTTATAATTATTTCATGGAAATTTTCAAGCTATTGTACGATCTGTGTTTTCCATTAAAAGTGGTTAAAATAAATACAATACGAAGAACTAAGTGGTTGTCAAAAGGGATCAAACAATGCAGTAAAAAGAAAAGAAAACTCCTATGGCAGTTTAGACTTAATCGTAGCAATATTAATAAAACCAAATTATATAATTATTCTAAAATGTACAAAAAAATTATCCACTTAACACAAAAAGCACAAAACAACTACAATATAAAAACATCTAAAAACAAATCAAAAACTGCGTGGCAAATTATTAATCGTGCAAAGTATAACGTACCCAAATCTAACATAAATAAAATTAAAATGGGTGGCTGCATCATATCACATCACAAGACTATTGCAGAAGCATTTAATAATTTTTTTATTGATAAAATACAGCCAAAACTGGGTGTCAACTGCAGACCTAGGTTGTGTACATTAAACTACAATAATAAAACTATGTTTATGGCCCCTAGTATACCAGACGATATTAAAAAAATAATAATGTCCTTGCATAATACAAGCAGTGTGGGATATGACGGTATTGCTACTCATATACTAAAACATGTTGCGGATGAAATCTCCGGTCACTTGAGTCATGTCATCAATCTCAGCATTAGTGCAGGCGTTTATCCTGATGCTCTAAAAGTTTCCATTGTCAAGCCACTATTTAAGAAAGAAGATAGGGAGTTAATGGAGAACTATCGTCCTATATCACTAATTCCCATAATTTCTAAAATATTTGAAAAATACATTTACAAGGAATTAAATTTATTTATAGAAAAACATAATATTATATGTGAGGAACAGAAAGGATTTAGAATGGGTAAAACCATTAATATGGCCATTTATGACTTTTTATACAATGTTACATATAACGTTGATAAGAGGAAACCGGTCTGTGGCGTATTTTGTGACATGACTCAAGCCTTTGACTATGTGCACTATGGTACACTCTTAAATAAACTTGAAGCATATGGAATCAGAGGAAATGTCAACAATCTAATAAAATCTTACTTACTTAACAGAACTCAAATAACACATGTAAACCAAATCAATATGAAAAGTAAACATGAAGTTGTATATCAGTCCTCAGAACGTATAGTTTCGTTTGGTGTGCCACAGGGGAGTGTTTTGGGGCCTCCTTTATTTATATTATACATAAATGATCTACCGAAAGGCATTCCTCAACCTCTGACACTATTTGCCGATGATAGCACCATAACGATACCTTGTAAAAGTGTTGATACTTATGAAAGTGACATAAATGACTCTATAAATTTAATGGTAAATTGGCTGGATGATAATAACTTAAAAATTAACCTAACTAAAACTAAATTAATACATTTTAATCAACGGATCAATTGTAAGAGTAATTTAAATATACGCTACGATGACCAGCCTATAGAAGAGGTCGATACAACTAAATTTTTAGGGCTCCACATTGATAAAAAACTGAATTGGAAAACCCATATCGAAATCTTATGCAAGAAAATCAGTAAGTCTGCCTATGCTCTGCACACATTGTCGTCTATAATGGGTGTGGAGGCGTTACTTACAGCTTACTATGGTTTAACAGAATCCCATCTACGCTATGGTGTCATTTTTTGGGGCAACTCAACAGATAAAGACAGGGTGTTCAAGGCTCAAAAGAGATGCGTTCGTTCAATATTTAAAATAAAACCTACTGATAGTTGCGTGCCTTACTTTAAAAAATACAAAATGCTTACTTTGCCATGCCTGTACATTTTAGAGGTAGCTGTATTTGTCAAAACAAATCCAGACCGATTTACACGATTAAACGAAGTAGTCCCACGTAACAGGCGCGACAACAGTAGGATATGCTCTCATACTGCGAGAACATCCCTCATGCGCAAAAGTGTTTTCTGCATGGCTCCAACGATATTTAATAAATTGCCTAAAAGTTGGAGAGAACTACCCTTGTCACTTTTCAAAAATAAAATGAGATTTTTTTTAGTTAATAAAGTGTACTACAATGTTTTAGATTTTTTGAATGAAAAGGACTTTTCTATTCCGACTTCTAATATATATGGTTGAATAACAATTTAATAATGTGAATTTTAAATCAATTGACTTTAAGTGATACTATTTGACAGCATAAAAATGAATATACTGGACATAATTTAATTTATTTTTGACTATAATATACTTATACGTACTATAATAGCTTGACATCAATTATTATCTATTTCTTGTGTTTTGTAAAAAAATGTAATTTTTATACCTCTAAAATTTGTACGCCGTTATTGGCAAAACATGGACGCTCACAACGTAGTAATTGCATGCACCTTGCATGTCTGATTTGATTAGTCAGTTTATGTAAACGCATGTTTGACAAATAAATTATCTTTTATCTTTTTAAAAATCAACAGTTGGTGACAGAGTTAAGGTTTTGATTTGACTCACCCATGCACAAAAATATCATCAATTAGTTGCACACATTGAAGTAGAAAAAGTTTTTTGTAAACACCTTTCGCTAAATTAATTTGTAAGACTTATTTTACCAATTTCTCCGTTTAAAGATAAAAATCAACCCGATTCCTTTTGCATTTTAATAAAATCTTATACATAATGCGAGAATTATGGGACGTATGAAGCAAGATGTTATGAAAAATACCGTAATTTAATTAAACCTGTGACGGAGTCGGCTTCCCTCTTAGGGGAAGGGGCCGTGCTCCTCCATCCGCACGACCCTGTAGAGCTCGTCCCAGACTAGACACTCTCCCACCGATTGTAATGAATTCCCATGGAATGTTCCGCCTTGTCCCGACTGCGAGTTGGAGGACAAGGAGGGATACAAAGAAACTAGTCAATTTAAAGAAGGCTGGGAATTCATGGATATGAAGATTTTGAAGACGGTTGATATTCATAGACATGAAGATTCAGGATAATGTTATTGGAAACTTTAAGAAAAATTTGGGTAAGGGTCGGCTTCCCCCTAAGGGGAAGGGGCCGTGCTCCTCCATCCGCACGACCCTGTAGAGCTCGTCCCAGACTGGACACTCTCCCACCGATTGATGTGAATTCCCATGGAATGTTCTGTCTTGTCCCGACTGAGAGCTGGGGGACAAGGAGGAGGAACAACGAAACTAGCCAATTTAAAGAAGGCTGGGAATTCATGGATATGAAGATTCCTTGAGAATTAACCCACTTGGAAACTTTAAGTTAAAATTTGGGTAAGGGTCGGCTTCCTCCTAAGGGGACGGGGCCGTGCTCCTCCATTCGCACGACCCTGTAGAGCTCGTCCCAGACTGGACACTCTCCCACCGATTGATGTGAATTCCAATGGAATGTTCCGTCTTGTCCCGACTGAGAGCTGGAGGACAAGGAAGGGGTACGAAGAAACTAATAAATTTAAAGAAGGTTGTAATTCATGGATATGAAGATTTATGAGAATGTACTTACTTGGAAACTTTAAGGTAAAATTTGGGTAGAGGTAGGCTTCTCCCTAAGGGGAAGGGGCCGTGCTCCTCCATCCGCACGACCCTGTAGAGCTCGACCCAGACTGGACACTCTCCCACCGATTGTTATGAATTCCCATGGAATGTTCAGCCTTGTCCCGACTGAGAGCTGGGGGACAAGGAGAAGATACAAAGAAACAAGTAAATTTAAAGAAAGCTGGGAATTCATCGATATGAAGATTTGAAGAAGGTTGAAATTCATGGTCGTGAAGATTTTGAAGAAGGTTGAAATTCATGGATATGAAGATTCAGGGAAATGTTATTGGAAACTTTAAGTAAAATTCGGGTAAGGGTCGGCTTCCCCCTAAGGGGAAGGGGCCGTGCTCCTCCATCCGCACGACACTGTAGAGTTCGTCCCAGACTGGACACTCTCCCACCGATTGATGTGAATTCCCCTGGAATGTTCCGTCTTGTCCCGAATGTGAGCTGGGGGACAAGGAGGGGGTACAACGAAACTCGTCAATTTAAAGAAGGCTGGGAATTCATGGATAAGAAGATTTATGAAGATGTACCTACTAGAAAACTTTAAGTTAAAATTTGGGTAAGGGTCGGCTTCCCCCTAAAGGGAAGGGGCCGTGCTCCTCCATCCGCACGACCCTGTAGAGCTCGTCCCAGACTGGACACTCTCCCACCGATTGTTATGAATTCCCATGGAATGTTCCGTCATGTCCCGACTGATAGCTGGGGGATAAGGAGGGGGTACAAAGAAACTAAACAATTTAAAGAAGACTGGGAATTCATGTATATGAAGATTTTGAAAAACGTTGAAACTCATGGATATGAAGATTTATGAGAATGTACCTACCTACTTGGAAACTTTAAGTTAAAATTTGGGTAAGGGTCGGCTTCCCTCTAAGGGGAAGGGGCCGCGCTCCTCCATCCGCACGACCCTGTAGAGCTCGTCCCAAACTGGACACTCTCCCACCGATTGTTATGAATTCCCATAGAATGATCCGTCTTGTCCCGACTGAAAGCTAGGGGACATGGGTATCCCCTATACAAAGAAACTAGTAAATTTAAAGAAGGCTGGGAATTCGTGGATAATAATTATGAAGATTAAAGGACATGATCTTAATTGGAATCAGAAAGTTTAGTTTTCTTGTGATTTAGGCACAATATTTCAAATATTTTGAAAGGGAAATCTACTTTACTTGATTTATAAAAGTTTGAAGTGGTTATGTGGTACATATTTTTTTTTATGTAGGTATATGCAATTGTTCTGATTTTATTTTCAATAACGCTTGATTAGGAAGGAAAAACTGCAAAAATGTAGACTCATTGCAATTGGATTTTTCTACAAGACCTGCCAGGGTTCTGCAGATATAAAATTTGATAGAAGTTAAGCAATCACTAGCTCATTTATTTAAAAAAGACTGAGAGCACATTTATAATGTCAAAAACAAAATTACAAAAGACAGTCCCGCAAAAGGCCCGTCACCACTTTCAAGTGTTTTCGGGAAGAAATGGCAGAACAAACTAACAAGTTAACAGGAAAAAAATCTGTCTGTTACAGATTAAGAGAAGCTATGAGAAGTAGTTATAATTATGACAATGTTTTTGGAAGAAAACATATATAATTGTTTGCCACGTGTTAGAAATTTATAAATCAGAAGTCATGTCATTTAATAAGGCTGACAGACAGCACCTTTTGAATGTCAACGTTTTAAATATAGATCCCCCAAACCTCTACTGTCACATCCTCACTCAGATATTATTCAGTTACTTAGTCATTTCATAATAGATAAAATATTTGGACTGATCACTTACCGTCATGGAGATATAGTTTCGTGAAAACATAATATATTTTCACGAAACTTATTACGCCTTGCAAAAATTCAAACTCACTAACTCTTCAATTATTATCGATCAATTTGTGAGATACTATAAGGTAAGCTACAAGGTACTTTTTTTGTGTAAAACAGGTTTTTTATATGTTTATAGCAGAAAATATTTCACAATGTCAATCGATTCTACAAGAGAAAGTCTTTTCATTTCTCCCAGTATAATCACTAGCCACTCTTAACACTTTAAATTAAAAGAAAATAAAAAGCATTCCACTTCCTTTTAATTTTTTTTTTTTTACTTTTTAACCCGCGCGTTTGTGGAATGCATTACCGATCGTAGTGAGGCGCGATCAAACGCTAACAACGTCAACGCGCAACGTTTAAAAAAACCGGACAAGTGCGAGTGAGACTCGCGCACCGAGGGTTCCGATCGAGTCATGATTTTTTTCGAGTATACATTACCTTCGGATATGATATGAAATGACCGTGACGTACATCGAGTACGTCACGGCCATTTCTTCAACCAAAAATATAAGTTAGTATTCTTATTTTTTATACTACTTTTAACTATACTTACCTAACTATATACACTAGAAATAAAAATAAAAACTCCCAACTAAATTAACCCTAAAATATGGCGTCAAAAAGTCCTATAAGGGTTCCGTTTTTGCCGACTGAGGTACGGAACCCTAAAAATGGCATAAAGTACGGCTTTGTACATTTGTGTGCGTGAAGTGTTAGAAGTGACATTACAGAAATAAATAATATTAACAGGATTAAGGAATAAATACGTCTCTGTACTGTACATTCATTTGCGTAATAAAGTATTAAATAATGAATAAAAGAACTCAGATATAACTCACTCAATGATCTTTCATGTATTTAATGGATGGTCATGTCATATTTTTTTTTATTATAAATTACACTTTGGAATAAAAAAAAATTATGACATGACTTTGCTCGAATCAATTAAAGAACTTCGAGATAATTATCGCGTAGGTAAAAATCATAAACCTTCTTTTTGGCTCTGCCGTAATGAGGAAAAATACAAAAACGCGTATTCAGGTACAAATTGAGAGATTTAGCGCGAATGACCAAACAATTAATGGAAGCATTAGGTATATCTGCAGGTCTGGGGAAGTGACCCCGATGTTGTCACCAGACAAAGACACTACCTTCATACGTTCGGGCAGTGTCCTGTCTGAAAAGGACAGGCAGTAGTAAGAGAAGCCTTCTTAATGCCTTGCTACAAGCTATGGTCGATATTGTCTTGGGATGCAAGCGCATCGTTCTGCGAAATTATATTTTCGCGAAGAGAGGCGATTGAGCGGGTCAGGGTGGCGAGCACTCTTGTTTAGGCTATCCGTTGCAGGATTACGACTAGGCGCATCGAGATACAAACTTGGTTTGTAAAGCGAGTCTCGTATGGTTACAGATTGCTATTGTTACAGTCTTGCTTCAAAGAAATCCACTCACGAGTATACTGGGCAGCTTTAAATACTTGGCGGTATCTTACTAGTGCTTCATGTAACCTATGATTAAATGGCTTGACCGTGCCCATTCCGTACGTTTTTAGCATGTCTGGTTTTAACATAGACTTTTCGCTTTCTAAGCGATTAAGTTTAGCCTTTTGACGCCATTGTCAAGTATAGGTACATGATTAGCAAGCGCGTGCCCTGTACGCCAAACGTCACAAATATGTGACTAAAAGTACGGCGAATTTGTGGCTTGGCGTCGAGGGCACGCCGATGCTTTTATGCTCTGGCGTTCAAAAGGTTAAGAACCCACTACCTACATAAACAAATGGATTAATGTTAGTACCAACATTTATGGTTTCATTTTATAGAAATCCTTACGAAGACTTTTCTAGACGGTTCTAATATGAACACTTGGCGGTATCTTACTAGTGTTATAACTGACCAATGATTAAGTGGCTTGACTGTGTCTAAAATTAGTTCATTTCGACCTGTCTCACAAATTTTATCGCGTCGTTGCCTAGTTTTTGTTGTCACGGTTTCTAGATGGTTCTGATATGAACACTTGCCGGTATCTTACTAGTGTTATAAACTTATAACTGACCAAAGATTAAGACTGTGTCTAAAATTAGTTCATTTCGACCTGTCTCACAAATTTGATCGCGTCGTTGCCTAGTTTTTGTTGTCACGGTTTCTAGGTGGTTCTGATATGAACACTTGGCGGTATCTTACTAGTGTTATAACTGACCAAAGATTAAGTGGCTTGACTGTGTCTAAAATTAGTTCATTTCGACCTGTCTCACAAATTTTATGTCACGGTTATGGGCATGGGTTACAGATGAAAAATTCTTCGTTATATACAACGTGTATCATAATAAACGCAATACCTCTAAAGGGGTCATTGTACTCATCATTATGAACAACTTTCACTATGGCATCAACAAAGAAATCGCGAACGAGATATGCGGGACTTTACTCTCCGTACCGCATACCTTTATACTGAAAATGGAAGGATCCTCGAACCAGACGTTGTTCCATTTAGCGCACAGCAGTTTACGCGAACATAGTAGGTTCTTGGGTTTGGATTTAAAAGAGGCCGAAATAACATTCAAAACGTGACGAGTATTAAATTTACATTCTCAAGTTAATCGAGGTAACTACACACAAAACGTAATTGTAAGTCTTCAACTAAATTATCGTAAGTAAACCTAGTAACCACAACTGTTCAATAAGCGAAGTTATAGTAAGTAAACCTAAAACCGGCCAAGTGCGAGGCGGACTCGCGCACGAAGGGTTCCATACCATTATCTTTAGAAACGGCAAAAAAAAATCATGTCTGTTGTATGGGAGCCCCTTTAAATATTTATTTTATTCTGTTTTTTAGTACTTGTTGTTATAGCGGCAACAAAAATATCTCTGAAAATTTCAACTGTCTAACCATTACAGTTTATGAGATACAGCTTGGTGACAGACGGACAGACACAGACGGACGGACAACGGAGTCTTAGTAATAGGATCCCGTTTTACCCTTTGGGTACTAAACCCTAAAAACGACAACTGTTCAATAAGCAAAGTTGTCGTTGGTAAGTCTGTTTACCATTACCGCTCTGCAACTAAATTATCCTAAGTAAACCAATTAACCACTATTCAAAAGCGAAAATGTCGTAAGTAAACGTAGTAACCACGTTCCGTTCATAACCGAAAATATTGTACTCGCGATTGTTTTAGCATACTAACGCCACGATTCCACCTGCAAACAGATCGCATGCCAGTTAAATTACGTTGCGGGCTAAAATTTAATGTGTGATTTCGATTGATCGTGCCCTCAACGTTATTAAACTTGCATGCCAGTAGCTTCAAGGTGGAAACGCGGCCAAAATGATTCATTACAATGTCACTTCCACAGCACTACCTACATGTCATTGTAACGATTAGAGGAATTGTTTACTTCAACCTATCCTAAAATGTACCAAACTTTATGATATAATGGATAACCATTATATCATAAAGTTTGGTACATTTTACATGAAGGCACTAGATAATAAGATATCGTTTTGTATAAAGGGTTCCTAGTTACTCGAAGTTTTCCAGCAAGATGTATAAAAGAAGTGAAAATGCAACTAATTGAACACTCCTTTTTTATGGACGAAAGTATGAGTTTTTAGATGTACGGCAATAAATCGAAGACTTGCTTGGATCTAAAAAGTCTTCGGTTTAATTAACGCTTTCTTTCTTTCTTCCTAAAACCAAGGAATCTACATTAAAAGTGCGTGTTTGAATGAAATTTGAAATTAAAGCCATATTAATTCATTCATAGCATTCATTTCAAATTATTTCAGTAGTAGATCGAACATATGTCAAGTTTAGACTTTTTATAAAAATATGAAAGTCGCAATTTCTTTAAAACATTAAGAAATATATCAAAGTCAAAGTCAAAACGTTTATTTCAATTAGGCCATTAAACGGCACTTTTGAACGTCATCGTTTACAGTTCAGTAAAATAATAATGTTACATTAATAAAGTGACTCTACTGTCCATTCGGAAAGGTAGATTCGGAAAGGAGAAGAACGGACAAGAAACTCCATAGTTACTCTTTTCAAATAATGATTTTACAAAATTTGGTATACAAAAATTAATTTAATATTATGTGAGGACGATGCACCCAGAGTATGCTACTTATACCGAGTTTATAGTAACTCTTAAACCGTTTAGAGGTCCCAAACGAGCGGGTTATGAGCTTACAATAAAGCTAACCCTTTAAACATCGGCAACTCAAAACAGTTGCTGACGTATTGCCGACCTCTAACGACCCTCCCCAAATATACCATGTGTCCGGTCGTACTGCTCAAATATTTACAGAACGCGTACCCATGAATATGAACTGCTTTTATTCTGGGAAAAACACTGAAACATTGTATACATATTTCCTTTGTACTCATATTACTGTTTATCTGTGTGTATGTTGTATTTAAATATATATATATATATATGTTTATTTTGTATTTCAGTGTTTTTCTCAGAGTAAAACGCTGACGCGCTAGACTTGTAACATTCGACAACGAAACTGATTTTCAAAAAGGCCAAAATGGAAGTAAAATAGTAAAAATGTTTATTCATCTCCACAAATTACACATTATATACGAGGACAATCTTAAAGTTAAATATACAGGTTGACAGTTACGTAAATGTAATTTGTAGGAGATCTGGAGTCTAAACTAAGCCTAGGCCTGTACTATAGAACTGCAGGCCCCCCATCACATAATATTTTATGCAAATTATAAGTCAGCGAGTAGGTACATGTTAAATGTGTGTATGGTGTATGTGGTGTATGATGGTGTTTGTATGTGTGTGTGTGTGTGCGTGTGTGTGAATGTTTCAATATACGTGCTATGTAAGGGATCGACATCTCGTTTCGCCAGCGCATGTCAATCTCATACATTTTGACCTTCTTGACAATCATTAGCGCTGGTTGAATACCACTTAATCTAGCTAGAGCCTCTGCTGTGCTATTCTGTAAAATCTCGCCGTGAAAACTTAGGGGAAGAGAAATTGAAGTGAGCTGTCAATAACAGTGGACTTACAATTCACTTCAATCTCACATCACGTGAGTTTGCACTGCCAGATGTAAACAAAATAGACCAGCTGTACTAATTCCTGAGAGCTGTATTCTGTCATGTTTGTTCAGTCGGACACCAGACACATGGTATGATGGGAGGTTGGGCAATCGGAACTCGTCACCAACCGCGCGACTATCAACGACTCAAGATAGCTCATGGTCGCCGGTATCGTGTGAGAGCGTGGTACTTCCCCGGTCGAGCCAGCCCGCTACGCGCTATACTCGAGTACTGGCACGTACTTCTTGTTAGTACTTACTCGTGTTTGAGTACAGCATGGCTCTACCACTATAAAGTCGTGCGTGATAGCCTAAACAAATCGAACGGCACCCATCGCCATCCGTAGACGTTCTTTTCATAAAAAATAGAGTATAATAGACGAACTAAAATTACATTTACCTTGTACTTGTTATTAGTAGAAAAATAAATAAGAACCAAAAGGTTTATGTGTATGTAATACGTAAATGTTGAACAAAGAAACAGCTACTAATGTGGTAGCTATAACAAGGGGTCTTCAAGTGAAGAGTGAATCAGTTGCATCTGGGCAAGCGTGCTCCATTATCAACAATTTCATCTTTACTGCTGACCGTAAATGACGAGATGGTTGACCATGGAGCACGCTTTAGTGTACCTATTTAAACTTAATGTACAAAAATGATACATGAGTATAATAGAGGTACAGTCAACAAAGCTATTTGGTATGCAGGCACAAAAAAATATTTTTTTCACTGCACTGTCATTATTTATTTCTAATGTGTGCATTATAACTTTTTAAGCTTATGACATACTAAAGAGTGTGGTGTAAAATAATTGGCTACTCAGCACACTCATAACATTGTTTAAAAGTAGTTGCAAGTTAGCTGCCTGCATTCCTGATAGCTTTGTTGACTGTACATGTGTCTAACAGAAGTACAACTAAATAGTGAGACCTAGGTATAACAGGAGTACAATATTGGTACATCGGTAAAGTGGGCATGGATTACGGTAAATGGTATTAAACAATACCCGACGTGGGGAGAGTCGACTCGATTGCGTTTCGCATTGTGTTACATTTACATGTTGTCAAAAATAAAAATAAAACACAACTTAATTTCGGAAATCGGTGCCAAAAGACGAAGAAACAACCAAAACAGCTAATTCCGAAATGAAGTAGTGTTAGTTATTTGGAAGTCGGTTAAATTTTTTTGTAAAAAAATATCTTTGTTGTGTGCCTTTAAGTTTGTGCCAAATAACGTATTTTCTTTCGATGGGTGTTTAGGAATTACTTTAAAAGTGTTTTAAGGTGGGTTGCCAATCGAAGCAGGTGCGATTCGCTAGGAACAAATTTGAATACTCACTTGAGAGAAAAGATACTAAAATCTTTCCTCTCAAAGAACTCATATGTTCGTTCGTACTAAGGTTAAGAGGCCAATAAAGCGTTTAGGATCGATTTAAAAGTGATCCCTTAACCATCGTCAGCTCGCTAATGCATTGCCGATATCTTAACTACCCTGGATCCCAGGATCGATTTTAAAGCGATCCCTTATATCTATCACCGGCCTCTTAACTACCCTCCCCGATTACGCAGTAAAGCAGGTTAAGGAACATACTTCAAAGGAAGTGCATTACTTGTCTACATGATAAACATTTACCATGGGACCAATTAGGAATTGCACAAAACAAACCTGCTCTTTATACAATAGTAATTGAACACTATCGTATTAAAAACTGATCTATTATGTGTGTGTCTCATATTCAAGAATTGTTCTAGTAGCAAAAGTTATACATTTTGATGTGTTGTGTTTGCTCTTTTTAAAGTGTCCCTTCTGGGATCTGCCACACTACGAGTATGCAACATGTAACAGAATAAACTAAATACCTGAGAAGATATCATTGTACTCATCATTATGAACAACTTTTACAACGGGACCAATACCAAAATTGCAACAAAAAGACGACTTATGCACCCATAAATGCAACTCGATTTTTTTTTTGCCGATTACAGTGTTGGTCCCATAGTGAAAGTTCTTTATAATGATGAGTATAATGACACCTCTTCAGGTATTGCGTTTATTTTGTTACACGTTGCATATGGGGAGGTTGGGCATTCGGAACTCGTCACCAACCTTGCGAATAGTAGCAACACATGCCCGTTTTCACTACCACTAGGCTACACCTGAGTGTAATTCCTAAACAAAAGCGCATTTTCGATTTGTAATTCTTGGCTTTGGACCGGGAGTTGAAAATCCAACGCGCAATAATGTTAGGCATTACATGTAGGTATCTCCTAGTGTTAGTTAAGTTGGATCCGTAGTGGTTTTGCGCGAAATTCAAATTTTCTTGTGGGTTTTTTGCAACATGCAGGACACTGACAGTTTGTAACTTGATCAAATTATGATCCGCGACAATAAAAAGTATGTATTTACATAATTAGAAACAAACATACGAATAATCAATACATCGCTCTAAATTAGATCCGATGCATATTAGTTAGATTTTCCAAATCTAGTTAATATGCATAAAACTTTAGTTGATGATGGGTGAATATTCTTATGGTTAAAATTATACGTTTTTTTTTTTTTAAATTTGTTTTATCATTGTTATAACGATAAACCTACTGTTTATAATAATAACTACGTTGGCTCTAGTTCATCACTTGTGATTACAGTCACAATCCTGTTGTTAGATTATACCATTGCACGTGTAAGCGGACACACCATTTATGCCTGAAGGCTTAATTAGTTTGATTTACTTGTTAATGCTTGAGTTTGTTTGTTTGTTTTGATGGCATAATGGAGTGTGCTAGCTAACAAGTGTCAATTTATTTCATAAAATTTGATTTACATATTAGACATATAATTTTCTGTGTCATGTTTTGTAAACTTTGCATACTGCTGTATAAATTTAAGTTTTTATAAGTTAACAGACAGATGTGTTGCTGGGGAGTTTGTTGCGCCACTTCTTCCCAGCTAAAACACAAGGAAGTGGTGACGGGCGGTCGTTTTGGGGGACTGTCTTTATGTAGAACTTTGACGTTGAAAAAGTGCTGGCACTCAGCCCAATTTGAATAAATGACTTTTGATTTTTTGATTTTGATATAAATACATACTTGTGGTTGTCGCGGATCATATTTTGATCAAGTTACAACCTAACACTGTCCCTGCAAATTGCAAAGAAATAAATCCATACTTGCTGTTGTCGCGGATCAAAATTTGATCAAGTTACAACCTAACACTGTCCCTGCTAATTGCAAAGAACACAAGAAAATTTGAATTTCGCGGGCTACCACTACGCAATCACCTTCAATGCAAAGGTCGCTACTAGACGCTGTGTGAGAGCGTGGTACTTCCCCGGTCGAGCCAGCCCGCTACGCGCTATACTCGAGTACTAGCACGTACTTCTTGATAGTACTTACTCGGTCTTGAGTACAGCATGGCTCTACCACTATACAGTCTTCTTCCTATCGTGCCAATGTTATATGTTCGTTTAAAGCCCTTTAACCAAATGAGTTTGGCCTTATAGGTAACCGGTGTGGTTACCGTAGCATCAGTTACGGTTTTCAGGTCCTGAAAAGTGCAGGTTAATGGTCAGTTTTGATCTTCCAACAGACGGAACATCGTTTGAACAGGAGCATGACAGTCGCACTGTCGTTAGGATGTATCCGTATAAGACCCACTGCACAGACCAGAGTTACCTTTGAAACCCGAGTTCATTGTAACCCGGGGCCCTCCTGTATGAAATACTTGATATTTCACCTCGTGTCAGCAACTAACTCTCGAGTTAAAAGAAATCTCTGGTTCGTGCAAGTGGTTCTAGTAGCAGC
Organism: Mamestra configurata; assembly: GCA_002192655.3. Classification (NCBI taxonomy): domain Eukaryota; kingdom Metazoa; phylum Arthropoda; class Insecta; order Lepidoptera; family Noctuidae; genus Mamestra; species Mamestra configurata. The sequence goes on from NDFZ01004257.1 coordinate 39,720, forward strand.
CTACATCGACCCGCGGTCGATTGATTCTAAATCAAGTTTTTTTTTATTGAAATTAGGCAGAGTGCGAGCACTTTTTGATCGACAAGGTTTTCATAAAGACAATCCCTAAGTAAAAAATATAAGCAACTTGAGAGAAACGATACTGACCGGTTCGTTCACAGTAAAGTCTTCTACATCCACAGTTGAAGTTAAGAGTTTAGGATCGATTTTAAAGCGCTCCGTTACATCTATCACCGGCATCTTAACTACCCTCCCCGAGTACGCAGTAAAGCAGGTTAAGGAACATACTTCAAAGGAAGTGCATTACTTGTCTACATGATAAACATTTACCATGGGACCAATTAGGAATTGCACAAAACAAACCTGCTCTTTATACAATAGTAATTGAACACTATCGTATTAAAAACTGATCTATTAAATGTCAGCTGTACCATACACTTTGTGTCAGTATTGACTAACACAAATTGAATGAAACAGAAGGTGTGTCATATTCAAGAATTGTTCTAGTAGCAAAAGTTATACATTTTGATGTGTTGTGTTTGCTCTTTTTAAAGTGTCCCTTCTGGGATCTGCCACACTACGAGTATGCAACATGTAACAGAATAAACTAAATACCTGAGAAGATATCATTGTACTCATCATTATGAACAACTTTTACAACGGGACCAATACCGAAATTGCAACAAAAAGACGAGTTATGCACCCATAAATGCAACTCGATTTTTTTTTTGCCGTTTACAGTGTTGGTCCCATAGTGAAAGTTCTTTATAATGATGAGTATAATGACACCTCTTCAGGTATTGCGTTTATTTTGTTACACGTTGCATATGGGGAGGTTGGGCATTCGGAACTCGTCACCAACTTTGCGAATAGTAGCAACACATGCCCGTTTTCACTACCACTAGGCTACACCTGAGGGTAATTCCTAAACAAAAGCGCATTTTCGATTTGTAATTCTTGGCTTTGGACCGAGAGTTGAAAATCCAACGCGCAATAATGTTAGGCATTACATGTAGGTATCTCCTAGTGTTAGTTAAGTTGGATCCGTAGTGGTTTTGCGCGAAATTCAAATTTTCTTGTGGGTTTTTTGCAACATGCAGGACACTGACAGTTTGTAACTTGATCAAATTATGATCCGCGACAATAAAAAGTATGTATTTACATAATTAGAAACAAACATACGAATAATCAATACATCGCTCTAAATTAGATCCGATGCATATTAGTTAGATTTTCCAAATCTAGTTAATATGCATAAAACTTTAGTTGATGATGGGTGAATATTCTTATGGTTAAAATTATACGTTTTTTTTTTTTTAAATTTGTTTTATCATTGTTATAACGATAAACCTACTGTTTATAATAATAACTACGTTGGCTCTAGTTCATCACTTGTGATTACAGTCACAATCCTGTTGTTAGATTATACCATTGCACGTGTAAGCGGACACACCATTTATGCCTGAAGGCTTAATTAGTTTGATTTACTTGTTAATGCTTGAGTTTGTTTGTTTGTTTTGATGGCATAATGGAGTGTGCTAGCTAACAAGTGTCAATTTATTTCATAAAATTTGATTTACATATTAGACATATAATTTTCTGTGTCATGTTTTGTAAACTTTGCATACTGCTGTATAAATTTAAGTTTTTATAAGTTAACAGACAGATGTGTTGCTGGGGAGTTTGTTGCGCCACTTCTTCCCAGCTAAAACACAAGGAAGTGGTGACGGGCGGTCGTTTTGGGGGACTGTCTTTATGTAGAACTTTGACGTTGAAAAAGTGCTGGCACTCAGCCCAATTTGAATAAATGACTTTTGATTTTTTGATTTTGATATAAATACATACTTGTGGTTGTCGCGGATCATATTTTGATCAAGTTACAACCTAACACTGTCCCTGCAAATTGCAAAGAAATAAATCCATACTTGCTGTTGTCGCGGATCAAAATTTGATCAAGTTACAACCTAACACTGTCCCTGCTAATTGCAAAGAACACAAGAAAATTTGAATTTCGCGGGCTACCACTACGCAATCACCTTCAATGCAAAGGTCGCTACTAGACGCTGTGTGAGAGCGTGGTACTTCCCCGGTCGAGCCAGCCCGCTACGCGCTATACTCGAGTACTAGCACGTACTTCTTGTTAGTACCTACTCGGACTTGAGTACAGCATGGCTCTACCACTATACAGTCTTCCTCCTATCGTGCCAATGTTAAATATTTCTTTACAGGTGTTTAACCAAATGAGTTTGGCCCTATAAGTAACCGGTGTGGTTACCGTAGCATCAATTACGGTTTTCAGGTCCTGAAAAGTGCAGGTTAATGGTCAATTTTTATCCTCCAACAGACGGAACCTCGTTTGAACAGAAGCATGGCATTAGCGCTGTCGTTGGGATGTATCCGTATAAGACCCACTGCACAAACCAGACTTATCGTTGAACCCCGAGTTTGTTCTAACCCGCGGGCCCCCTGTATGACATATTTAACCTCGTGTTAGAAACTAACTCTCGTGTTGAAAGATATCTCTGGTTAGTGCGAGTGGGCCTAAGATTCTAATTTCCTAGGTGAATGGTTCTAGTAGCAGCCTTCATTGACCTGCGGTCGATTGATAATAAATCAAGTTTTTTTTTATTAAAATTAGGCAGAGTGCCAGCATTTTTTGAACGTCAACGTTTCCATAAAGACAGTCCCTAATTAATAAATATAAGCAACTTGAGAGAAACGATACTGACCGGTTCGTTCACAGTAGTCTTCTGCATCCACAGTTGAAGTTAAGAGTTTAGGATCGATTTTAAAGCGATCCCTTATATCTATCACCGGCCTCTTAACTACCCTCCCCGATTACGCAGTAAAGCAGGTTAAGGAATATACTTCAAAGAAAGTGCATTACTTGTCTAAATGATAAACTTTTACCATGTGCCCAATTCGGAATTACACAAAATAAACCTGCTCTTCATACAATAGTAATTGAACACTATCGTAATAAAAACTGATCTATTAAATGTCAGCTGTACCATACACTTTGTGTCAGTATTGACTAACACAAATTGAATGAAACAGAAGGTGTGTCATATTCAAGAATTGTTCTAGTAGCAAAAGTTATACATTTTGATGTGTTGTGTTTGCTCTTTTTAAAGTGTCCCTTCTGGGATCTGCCACACTACGAGTATGCAACATGTAACAGAATAAACTAAATACCTGAGAAGATATCATTGTACTCATCATTATGAACAACTTTTACAACGGGACCAATACCGAAATTGCAACAAAAAAGACGAGTTATGCACCCATAAATGCAACTCGATTTTTTTTTGCCGATTTCAGTGTTGGTCCCATAGTGAAAGTTCTTTATAATGATGAGTATAATGACACCTCTTCAGGTATTGCGTTTATTTTGTTACACGTTGTATATGGGGAGGTTGAGCACTCGGAACTCGTCACCAACCACGCGAATAGTAGCAAAACATGCCCGTTTTCACTAACACTAGGCTACACCTGAGTGTAATTCCTAAACAAAAGCGCGATTTTATATTTTCAACTCTTAGCTTGGGGCCGAAAGATGAAAATCCGACGTGTCATTATGTTCAGGTATAACATGTTGGTGTCTCTTAGTGTAAGTAAACATGTATGTGTCGCTACTGTTCGCTGGTGTCGTGTGAGAGCGTGGTACTTCCCCGGTCGAGCCAGCCCGCTACGCGCTATACTCGAGTACTAGCACGTACTTCTTGTTAGTACTTACACGTACTTGAGTACAGCTTGGCTCTACCACTATACAGACTTGGTCATTGAGATCTAATCGTATAATATTCAATTTGGCCAGGTAAATGATACTTGTAGCAGCCGATACGCAAACGATTGATTTAAAATTTTATGTATTTATTTCAGAATAGGCAGTGTGCGAGCACTTTTGAACGTCAACGTTTACATAAAGACAGTCTAATATTATGAAGCCGAAAGTTTGAAAGTGTGTGTATGTAAGTTTGTTACTTCTTCACGCGCAAACGGCTGGGCCAATTTATATAAAATTTAATTTAATTAACAAGTACGCTACTTTTTATTACGGGAGTGTTTTCCTTCGGATAGTTTTCGATATTCACGCGGAGTATCTGATAAACCGCGGGTAATTCCGCGGGGCGCAGCTAGTATAATAATAAATGTAAGTAACTTGAGAGAAACGATACTGACCTATTCGATTACAGTGAAGTCTTCTTCCTCGTTGAAGTTCAGAGGTCACAAAAATGCTTGGGGCCGGTCTAAAGAGGATCCCTTCACGATCTCCAACTTGCTGATGCGTTGCTGACCTCTAAGCTACCCTCCCCGAATATACAGTACAGCAGGTAAAGGGGCACACTTTAAGTATAGTACTCGTGAAAAAGAACATATTTTCTATAGAACCATCTTGGAAATATGAATAACCAATTACTGTTTCACACAATTTCGTGTTTGTGTTTCACTAACACAAAATGTACGGAACAGCAGACGTTTTTTCACATTGAAGTATTGATCTTCTAGTAAAAATTTCACATTTTCATGAGTAGCCTCTTTTTTAAGTGTATCCCTTTTTAACCAGGCATACTGTATATTAAGGGGAGGTTGGGCAATCGGAACTCGTCACCAACCACGCGAATAGTAGCAACACATGCCCGTTTTCACTACCACTAGGCAACACAACATGCAATACCAAAACAAAAGCGCGTTTTAAGATTTTTACCTCTTGGCTTTGGGCCTAAAGATGAAAATCCGACGTGCAATAATATTCAGGTATAACATGTTTGTGTCTCTTAGTGGAAGTAAACGTGTACCTATGTGTTGCTACTGGTCACTGGTATCGTGTGAGAGCGTGGTACTTCCCCGGTCGAGCCAGCCCGCTACGCGCTATACTCAAGTACTAGCACGTACTTCTTGTTAGTACTTACTCGGACTTGAGTACAGCATGGCTCTACCACTATACAGTCTTCTTCCGATCATGCCAATGTTAAATGTTCCTTTATAGCCCTTTACTATAGGTAACCGGCGTGGTTACCGTGGCATCAGTTACGGTTTTTAGGGCCTCAAAAGTGCAGGTTAATGGTCAATTTGGATCCTGCAACAGATGGTTCATCGTTTGAACAGGAGCATGGCAGTCGCACTGTTGTTGGGATGTAACCGTATAAGACCCACTGCACAGACCAGAGTTATCTTTGAAACCCGAGTTTGTTCTAACCCGGGGCCCCCCTGTATGAAATACTTGATATTTCACCTCGTGTTAGCAACTAACTCTCGAGTTAAAAGATATCTCTGGTTCGTGCAAGTGGGCCTTAGATTCTAATTGCAAAGGCAAATGATTCTAGTAGCAGCCTACATCGACCCGCGGTTTATTGATTCCAAATCAAGTTTTTTTATTGAAATTAGGCAGAGTGCGAGCACTTTTTGAAGGTCAAGGTTTTCATTAAGACAGTCCCTAAGTAATAAATATAAGTAACTTGAGAGAAACGATACTGACCGGTTCGTTTACTGTAAAGTCTTCTGTGGTACTGCTCTTTTTAGTGTCCCTTCTGGGATCTGCCACACTACGAGTATGCAACATGTGACAGAATAAACTAAATACCTGAGAAGATATTATTGTACTCATCATTTTGAACAACTTTTACAATGGGTGGTCCCATAAATCGCAAAAAAAAATGTTCTAGTTATGCGCACATCAATGCAGTCTCATTCATTTTGTTACACGTTGTAAACGGAGTGGTTGGGCACTCGGAACTCGTCATCAACCTCGCGAATAGTAGCAACAAATGCCCGTTTTCACTAACACTAGGCTACACCTGAGTGTAATTCCTAAACAAAAGCGCGATTTTAGATTTTCAACTCTTAGCTTGGGGCCGAAAGATGAAAATCCGACGTGTCATTATGTTCAGGTATAACATGTTGGTGTCTCTTAGTGTAAGTAAACATGTATGTGTCGCTACTGTTCGCTGGTGTCGTGTGAGAGCGTGGTACTTCCCCGGTCGAGCCAGCCCGCTACGCGCTATACTCGAGTACTAGCACGTACTTCTTGTTAGTACTTACTCGTACTTGAGTACAGCTTGGCTCTACCACTATACAGACTTGGTCATTGAGATCTAATCGTATAATATTCAATTTGGCCAGGTAAATGATACTTGTAGCAGCCGATACGCAAACGATTGATTTAAAATTTTATGTATTTATTTCAGAATAGGCAGTGTGCGAGCACTTTTGAACGTCAACGTTTACATAAAGACAGTCTAATATTATGAAGCCGAAAGTTTGAAAGTGTGTGTATGTAAGTTTGTTACTTCTTCACGCGCAAACGGCTGGGCCAATTTATATAAAATTTAATTTAATTAACAAGTATGCTACTTTTTATTACGGGAGTGTTTTCCTTCGGATAGTTTTCGATATTCACGCGGAGTATCTGATAAACCGCGGGTAATTCCGCGGGGCGCAGCTAGTATAATAATAAATGTAAGTGACTTGAGAGAAACGATACTGACCTATTCGATTACAGTGAAGTCTTCTTCCTCGTTGAAGTTCAGAGGTCACAAAAATGCTTGGGGCCGGTCTAAAGAGGATCCCTTCACGATCTCCAACTTGCTGATGCGTTGCTGACCTCTAAGCTACCCTCCCCGAATATACAGTACAGCAGGTAAAGGGGCACACTTTAAGTATAGTACTCGTGAAAAAGAACATATTTTCTATAGAACCATCTTGGAAATATGAATAACCAATTACTGTTTCACACAATTTCGTGTTTGTGTTTCACTAACACAAAATGTACGGAACAGCAGACGTTTTTTCACATTGAAGTATTGATCTTCTAGTAAAAATTTCACATTTTCATGAGTAGCCTCTTTTTTAAGTGTATCCCTTTTTAACCAGGCATACTGTATATTAAGGGGAGGTTGGGCAATCGGAGCTCGTCACCAACCACGCGAATAGTAGCAACACATGCCCGTTTTCACTACCACTAGGCAACACAACATGCAATACCAAAACAAAAGCGCGTTTTAAGATTTTTAACTCTTGGCTTTGGGCCTAAAGATGAAAATCCAACGTGCAATAATATTCAGGTATAACATGTTTGTGTCTCTTAGTGGAAGTAAACGTGTACCTATGTGTTGCTACTGGTCACTGGTATCGTGTGAGAGCGTGGTACTTCCCCGGTTGAGCCAGCCCGCTACGCGCTATACTCGAGTACTAGCACGTACTTCTTGTTAGTACTTACTCGTACTTGAGTACAGCTTGGCTCTACCACTATACAGACTTGGTCATTGAGATCTAATCGTATAATATTCAATTCGGTCAGGTAAATGATACTTGTAGCAGCCTGCTTCGATCCGCAAACGATTGATTTAAAATTTAAAGTATTTTTTTCAAAATAGGCAGTGTGCGAGCACTTTTGAACGTCAACGTTTACATAAACACAGTCTAATATTATGAAGCCGAAAGCTTGACAGTGTGTGTATGTATGTTTGTTTTTTCTTCACGCGCAAACGGCTGGACCAATTTATATAAAATTTAATTTAATTAACACGTAGGCTACTTTTTATTACGGTAGTGTTTTCCTTCGGATAGTTTTCGACATTCACGCGGAGTATCTGATAAACCGCGGGTAATACCGCGGGGCGCAGCTAGTATAATAATAAATATAAGTAACTTGAGAGAAACGATACTGACCTATTCGTTTACAGTGAAGTCTTCTTCCTCGTTGAAGTTCAGAGGTCACAAAAATGCTTGGGGCCGGTCTAGAGACGATCTTTTCACGATCTCCAACTTGCTGATGCGTTGCCGACCTCTAAGCTACCCTCCCCGAATATACAGTACAGCAGGTAAAGGGGCATGCTTTAAGTATAGTACTCGTGAAAAAGAACAACTTTTCTATAAAACCATCTTTGAAATATGAATAAACAACTACTGTTTCACACAATTTCCTGTTTGTGTTTCACTAACACAAAATGTCCGGAACAACAGGCTTTTTTCGCATTGAAGAATTGATCTTGTAGTAAAAAATTCACATTTTCATGAGTACCCTCTTTTTTAAGTGTATCCCTTTTTTACCAGACATACTATATATTAAGGGGAGGTCGGGCAATCGGAACTCGTCACCAACCACGCGAATAGCAGCAACACATGCCCGTTTTCACTACCACTAGGCAACACAACATGCAATACCAAAACAAAAGCGCGATTTTAGATTTTCAACTCTTGGCTTTGGACCTAAAAATGAAAATCCGACGTGCAATAATATTCAGGTATAACATGTTTGTGTCTCTTAGTGAAAGTAAACGTGTACCTATGTGTTGCTACTGGTCACTGGTATCGTGTGAGAGCGTGGTACTTCCCCGGTCGAGCCAGCCCGCTACGCGCTATACTCAAGTACTAGCACGTACTTCTTGTTAGTACTTACTCGGACTTGAGTACAGCATGGCTCTACCACTATACAGTCTTCTTCCGATCATGCCAATGTTAAATGTTCCTTTATAGCCCTTTACTATAGGTAACCGGCGTGGTTACCGTGGCATCAGTTACGGTTTTTAGGGCCTCAAAAGTGCAGGTTAATGGTCAATTTGGATCCTGCAACAGATGGTTCATCGTTTGAACAGGAGCATGGCAGTCGCACTGTTGTTGGGATGTAACCGTATAAGACCCACTGCACAGACCAGAGTTATCTTTGAAACCCGAGTTTGTTCTAACCCGGGGCCCCCCTGTATGAAATACTTGATATTTCACCTCGTGTTAGCAACTAACTCTCGAGTTAAAAGATATCTCTGGTTCGTGCAAGTGGGCCTTAGATTCTAATTGCAAAGGCAAATGATTCTAGTAGCAGCCTACATCGACCCGCGGTTTATTGATTCCAAATCAAGTTTTTTTATTGAAATTAGGCAGAGTGCGAGCACTTTTTGAAGGTCAAGGTTTTCATTAAGACAGTCCCTAAGTAATAAATATAAGTAACTTGAGAGAAACGATACTGACCGGTTCGTTTACTGTAAAGTCTTCTGTGGTACTGCTCTTTTTAGTGTCCCTTCTGGGATCTGCCACACTACGAGTATGCAACATGTGACAGAATAAACTAAATACCTGAGAAGATATTATTGTACTCATCATTTTGAACAACTTTTACAATGGGTGGTCCCATAAATCGCAAAAAAAAATGTTCTAGTTATGCGCACATCAATGCAGTCTCATTCATTTTGTTACACGTTGTAAACGGAGTGGTTGGGCACTCGGAACTCGTCATCAACCTCGCGAATAGTAGCAACAAATGCCCGTTTTCACTAACACTAGGCTACACCTGAGTGTAATTCCTAAACAAAAGCGCGATTTTAGATTTTCAACTCTTAGCTTGGGGCCGAAAGATGAAAATCCAACGTGTCATTATGTTCAGGTATAACATGTTGGTGTCTCTTAGTGTAAGTAAACATGTATGTGTCGCTACTGTTCACTGGTGTCGTGTGAGAGCGTGGTACTTCCCCGGTCGAGCCAGCCCGCTACGCGCTATACTCGAGTACTAGCACGTACTTCTTGTTCGTACTTACTCGTACTTGAGTACAGCTTGGCTCTACCACTATACAGACTTGGTCATTGAGATCTAATCGTATAATATTCAAATTTGCCAGGTAAATGGTGCTTGTAGCAGCCTGCTTCGATCCGCAGTCGATTGATTTAAAATTTAAGTAGTTTTTTCAAATTAGGCAGAGTGCGAGCACTTTTGAACGTCAACGTTTACATAAAGACAGTCTAATACTATGAAGCCGAAAGTTTGAGAGTGTGTGTATGTATGTTTGTTACTTCTTCACGCGCAAACGGCTAGACCACTTTTGATAAAATTTAGTTTAATTAACACATAGTCTACTTTCTATTACGGGAGTGTGTTTCCTTCGGATAGTTTTCGACATTCACGCGGAGTATCTGATAAACCGCGGGTAATTCCGCGGGGCACAGCTAGTATAATAATAAATATAAGTAACTTGAAAGAAACGATACTGACCTATTCGTTTACGGTGAAGTCTTCTTCTTTGGTGAAGTTCAGAGGTCACAAAAATGCTTGGGGCCGGTTTAAAGACGATCCCTTCACGATCTCCAACTTACCAGCAAGTGATACTTGTAGCAGCCTGCTTCGATCACCAAACGATTGATTTAAAATTTTATGTATTTATTTCAGAATAGGCAGTGTGCGAGCACTTTTGAACGTCAACGTTTACATAAAGACAGTCTAATATTATGAAGCCGAAAGCTTGACAGTGTGTGTATGTATGTTTGTTTCTTCTTCACGCGCAAACGGCTGGACCAATTTATATAAAATTAAATTTAATTAACACGTGGGCTACTTTTTATTACGGGAGTGTTTTCCTTCGGATAGTTTTCGATATTCACGCGGAGTATCTGATAAACCGCGGGTAATTCCGCGGGGCGCAGCTAGTATAATAATAAATGTAAGTGACTTGAGAGAAACGATACTGACCTATTCGATTACAGTGAAGTCTTCTTCCTCGTTGAAGTTCAGAGGTCACAAAAATGCTTGGGGCCGGTCTAGAGACGATCTTTTCACGATCTCCAACTTGCTGATGCGTTGCCGACCTCTAATCTACCCTCCCCGAATATACAGTACTGCAGGTAGAGGGGCATACTTTAAGTATAGTACTCGTGAAAAAGAACATCTTTTCTATAGAACCATCTTGGAAATATGAATAACCAACTACTGTTTCACACAATTTCGTGTTTGTGTTTCACTAACACAAAATCTACGGAACAGCAGACGTTTTTTCACATTGAAGTATTGATCTTCTAGTAAAAATTTCACATTTTCATGAGTAGCCTCTTTTTTAAGTGTATCCCTTTTTAACCAGGCATACTGTATATTAAGGGGAGGTTGGGCAATCGGAACTCGTCACCAACCACGCGAATAGTAGCAACACATGCCCGTTTTCACTACCACTAGGCAACACAACATGCAATACCAAAACAAAAGCGCGATTTTAGATTTTCAACTCTTGGCTTTGGGCCTAAAAATGAAAATCCGACGTGCAATAATATTCAGGTATAACATGTTTGTGTCTCTTAGTGGAAGTAAACGTGTACCTATGTGTTGCTACTGGTCACTGGTATCGTGTGAGAGCGTGGTACTTCCCCGGTCGAGCCAGCCCGCTACGCGCTATACTCAAGTACTAGCACGTACTTCTTGTTAGTACTTACTCGGACTTGAGTACAGCATGGCTCTACCACTATACAGTCTTCTTCCGATCATGCCAATGTTAAATGTTCCTTTATAGCCCTTTACTATAGGTAACCGGCGTGGTTACCGTGGCATCAGTTACGGTTTTTAGGGCCTCAAAAGTGCAGGTTAATGGTCAATTTGGATCCTGCAACAGATGGTTCATCGTTTGAACAGGAGCATGGCAGTCGCACTGTTGTTGGGATGTAACCGTATAAGACCCACTGCACAGACCAGAGTTATCTTTGAAACCCGAGTTTGTTCTAACCCGGGGCCCCCCTGTATGAAATACTTGATATTTCACCTCGTGTTAGCAACTAACTCTCGAGTTAAAAGATATCTCTGGTTCGTGCAAGTGGGCCTTAGATTCTAATTGCAAAGGCAAATGATTCTAGTAGCAGCCTACATCGACCCGCGGTTTATTGATTCCAAATCAAGTTTTTTTATTGAAATTAGGCAGAGTGCGAGCACTTTTTGAAGGTCAAGGTTTTCATTAAGACAGTCCCTAAGTAATAAATATAAGTAACTTGAGAGAAACGATACTGACCGGTTCGTTTACTGTAAAGTCTTCTGTGGTACTGCTCTTTTTAGTGTCCCTTCTGGGATCTGCCACACTACGAGTATGCAACATGTGACAGAATAAACTAAATACCTGAGAAGATATTATTGTACTCATCATTTTGAACAACTTTTACAATGGGTGGTCCCATAAATCGCAAAAAAAAATGTTCTAGTTATGCGCACATCAATGCAGTCTCATTCATTTTGTTACACGTTGTAAACGGAGTGGTTGGGCACTCGGAACTCGTCATCAACCTCGCGAATAGTAGCAACAAATGCCCGTTTTCACTAACACTAGGCCACACCTGAGTGTAATTCCTAAACAAAAGCGCATTTTTAGATTTGTTACTCTTAGCTTTGGGCCAAGAATTGAAAATCCAACGGATAGTCCGTTGGATTTTCAATTCTCGGCCCAAAGCCAATTATTAGGTATTACATGTAGGTTTTTCTTAGTGTTAGTTGACTGCAAATGTCGCTACTAGACGCTGTGTGAGAGCGTGGTACTTCCCCGGTCGAGCCAGCCCGCTACGCGCTATACTCGAGTACTAGCACGTACTTCTTGTTCGTACTTACTCGTACTCGAGTACAGCTTGACTCTACCACTACACAGACTTGGTCATTGAGATCTTATCGTATAATAATCAAATTTGCCAGGTAAATGGTGCTTGTAGCAGCCTGCTTCGATCCGCAGTCGATTGATTTAAAATTTAAGTAGTTTTTTCAAATTAGGCAGAGTGCGAGCACTTTTGAACGTCAACGTTTACATAAAGACACTCTAATACTATGAAGCCGAAAGTTTTAGAGTGTGTGTATGTATGTTTGTTACTTCTTCAAGCGCAAAAGCCTGGACCAATTTTGATAAAATTTAATTTAAGTAACACATAGTCTACTTTTTATTACGGGAGTGTTTTCCTTCGGATAGTTTTCGACATTCACGCGGAATATCTGATAAACCGCGGTTAACACCGCGGGGCGCAGCTAGTATAATAATAAATATAAGTAACTTGAGAGAAACGATACTGACCTATTCGTTTACAGTGAAGTCTTCTTCCTCGTTGAAGTTCAGAGGTCACAAAAATGCTTGGGGCCGGTTTAAAGACGATCCCTTCACGATCTCCAACTTGCTGATGCGTTGCCGACCTCTAAGCTACCCTCCCCGAATATACAGTACAGCAGGTAAAGGGGCATACTTTAAGTATAGTACTCGTGCAAAAGAACGTCTTTTCTATAGAACCATCTTGGAATTATGAATTACCAACTACTGTTTCACACACTTTCGTGTTTGTGTTTCACTAACACAAAACGTACGGAACAGCAGACGTTTTTTCACATTGAAGAATTGATCCTGTAGTAAAAATTTCACATTTTCATGAGTAATACCCTCTTTTAAAGTGTGTCCCTTTTTTACCAGGCATACTGTATATTAAGGGGAGGTTGGGCAACCGGAACTCGTCACCAACCACGCGAATAGTAGCAACACATGCCTGTTTTCACTACCACTAGGCAACACAACATGAAATACCAAAACAAAAGCGCGTTTTTAGATTTTCAACTCTTGGCTTGGGGCCTTAAGATGAAAATCCGACGTGCAATAATATTTAGGTATAACATATTGGTCTTTCTTAGTGTAAGTAAACATGTATGTGTCGCTACTGGTCGCTGGCGTCGTGTGAGAGCGTGGTACTTCCCCGGTCGAGCCAGCCCCCTACGCGCTATACTCGAGTACTAGCACGTACTTCTTGTTCGTACCTACTCGTACTTGAGCACAGCTTGGCTCTACCACTATTACGTATTCTGAGACAGGCAAGCATCGAAGTGAATCAATCGATATTTATGATAATCCGAGTATCTACACTAATATTATAAAGAAGAAAAAATTGTATTTTTGTGTGTGTATGTTTGTAAGGAATAAACTCAAAAACTAAGGTGCCGATTTCAAAAATTCTTTCACCATTGGAAAGCTACATTATCAGCGAGTAACATAGGTTATATTTTATCCCCCCACGGGAACGGGAACTACGTGGGTGAAAACGCGTGACGTCCGCTAGTAGTTAATAAAATAGAGAAAAACGTTGGAAGTACGAATCCGATGCCAGAAGAGGCATAAAAAATAATATTTTATGAATATTTTTGGTTTAACAAGTAATTCTGTATATCAGATTTATTCAATGGAATTAAGTCATTAAGGTTATTTTGTTATTTGCGACTTTCAAATAGTTCTTTTGTTGATTTTGTCAATTGAAGTCCTACAAAATGCGGAACCCAATGCGAGCTTGATCAAATAAAGGCGTGTGATAGTAGGTATATCCTTATGCGCTGATATTCTCATATTTATGCTATGTTAAAAATATTGTCAGGCTCATCTTTGCGTCGTCATGACTGAACAAGTTCTTTAGACACACAGAACATATTACACATAATAAGTTAACAAGTTTCTGATTAGCCGCGCTATACAGAGCCGCGTCCTTATTTAATAAAAAGTCGTGTGGAAGTGTGTGTACCTGTGCGTAACGTTTCAAATATATAAATGTCCCACTAACTTGGCGGGCTCCTCCCAGTGCGTGTGCATGTGCGCGGGCGACTTGTGCTGCAGCTTGGGCTTGCTGCGCTCGGGCGGCGCCGGGCTGCCCGCCGCCGCCTCCTGCTCCGTCTTCAGGGACGGCTGGCTCAGCTCTGCGGACGGTGTACTACTTTTAGCTTTGCTTGTGACATTTGAAGGTGTCGTGTTCTGTGTCGCGGGACCTATAACAAGTACTTTATGAAACTGACATGTAGAAAATTTATTAATTTGAGTTTAAGCCGTGGTTTATGATAGTAACACGAATGTTTGAATGCCTAATTATGTGCAGTTTCGTAAACTACTTTATAACATTTATTATGAAATATCGTAAATATGGCACCAAAATGCGGGGGTCCGATTGGTTGTTGACAGTGTCCCGCCATTTTACATAGAGCGCGAGGTCACAAATATTTTATAACGAAGGTTTCGCTGATGACACGTTAAGTTTAACATTGGTAACTGTTTATAGGAACAGATTTTACATGAAGTAGAACTCAAAGTGGTACTGTAAGATAATATTTTTTTTAAACACATTTGCTTAAAAAGTGCATTTACGAAGCCTGTGTACATTGTTCGAAAGTTACAAATTACGAACCGTACAATGGAAAGAGCGGTCCAATAGGTACTCTCATCTAAGTACCTATTTGACGGCCTCTTTGTATAGCGCCGTGCGTATCCTTTACGGATTTTTTTTTAAATTACAATTAAACCAAGGAGTTTCACATTACTGGAAAAATAAGCTGAATGATCAAACCTCCTTGAAAGTGCTTTTGCTCAATACGTTTGTCTCATTTTAATACTAAAGAGAACATGACGCGAAAGATGTAGTTCTAATTTTCACCACGCGCACGTGGCGCCATTTGCAAATTCGCGCTATTTTTCATATAAGGAACGTCAAAGATTGTAGCGACGATATCTAAAAACTAAAAGTTTGTTTCATTACCTATAACGTACTGTTTTCTCGCAAATGAGTTGAAAAACGATGTATGGCACATGTGCGGAAATTGGTTTTTACAATCTCGTGACTATGGTAAGCCTTCGACTTCGTCTCGGGCTTACATTCGTCTACTCGTTAGTAAAAACCAACTTACCGCACCAGTATCAAAAATAAGTATTACTGACTAACCTCTAGCTCTAACAGTGTGCGGCATGACGATCATAGGCGGGATGCGCTTGCACTGGTGATACTGCGCCTCCACGGTGTTGAGCACCACGCGCACCAGAGACTGCACCATCGCGCACACGCTGCCGCTGCCGTAGTGGTACTGAAACATACCCAGCGGGTTACGAAGGGTAGAGGAAAGGAAAGAAAGCTACCGGTACATGGAGGACATCCCACCCATACGCAAAAAACGATTACAAAGAAAATCTGTTTATTCTGCCGGAAAAAACGCACAGAGACAATTTTAACAAAAATAAATAAAAAAAAACCGAATCGCTATCAGCCCATGTCAGGACCCAACATTAATTAAAACGTGTCTCTGGTCACACCACAGACAAAACAGAACACAGTTCAGCAGTTGTCTATGGCATAACGCCATTTTAGGAAATACTTTCAATGTGCGCACAGTTAAGGAGCGGAATTCGCTGCCAAAGTCTGTGTTTCCTGATAACTACAACCGGTCTTTAAGTCAAGAGTGAATAAATTACTTCTAAGCAAGTGTGCTCCTTCGTCGACCACATCATCGCTTTCCATCTGAATCTTTCTTTCTTTCTTCTGTGATCAAAATAAATAAAAAAAAGAAGAAAGAAAAAGAGTTTGCGACAAGCAAATAAGTGTCAAATAGGTACAGGCCATTTATTAAGATTTGATTTCAATACCCAACGCGTTTGTGTGATTTGCATAACAAGCATAAACTTTCAAGAAAACTCAACGAATTTGAAGTTATCTGACTGGCCTGTTGGTCGAGTGGTTAGTGACCCTGACTGCTAAACCGGAGGTCGTGGGTTCGATTCCCACCCAGGACAAATCTTTGTGTGATGAGAATGATCATTTGTTCTGTGTCTGGGTGTAATTTGTCTATAATATGTATGTATTTAGAAATATATAAGTATGTTTATCAGTTGTCTGGTTGCCATAGCACAGGCTCTGCCTAGTTTGGGATCGGATGACCGTGTGTGAGTTGTCCCAACATATTATTATTATTAATTATTTATTTGCACAAACATGAGTACATAAACTGTTAAATAAATAAATAAACAAAAGTGTCGACATGCAAGATATGTTACAGTAATTCCAAAAAACAGATCATCACGTTTGCCTTAAAAAATGGCATGCAAATATTAAATACTATTATTTATAATGCCACTGAGTCAAATTATTAAAAAAAAAAACAACATATTTTCAGAATTTAGAAGTAGGCGTAAAGCTTACCTTATAAAGGACCACAAGCAATGCCATAAGCCAATGGCGTCGAACATGCGGCTCCAACGCAGCCAGAGAATGTGTGCTCGCCGCGCTACAGGCACTGCTTCCCGCCCCGCAGCAATACTAGACAAGCAACCACGCCTATAGTCTCATGAGGAGGCACGCATGTTGAAAAGACCTTTATAAACCTTCGCCGGCCATAATAGCAGACACAATACTAAAACAATGACACCTGATTAAGCCAGATCGGCCCTCGAGAGGATAAGGCGGCTCATGCACAGTGACCAGTTAACTAGAGTCACTTCAAAGGTTATCTCATAGATTTTTATTTTAATATTGAAGGGGGCCGTTCAAATAATACGTAAGCACCAATGGGGGGTGGGGGGGGCTTGTACTATTCTTATTTTTGTCTAGCTGCCACCCGCAGCTCCAACCGCGTGAATGTCGAAAATTATCCCAAGGGAACATACTCCCTGGATTAAAAGTATCCTATGTGTTAATCCAGACTATATACATTTCATCAAAATCCGTCCAAAAATATAAAGTTTCTCATTTATGTATAATATTATTAATTTCTGACGTATTCATGACAAGCAAGCGCTTGCCCTGTACGCCAAACGTCACAAATACGTGACAACAAGTACGGCAAATACGGGGGCACGCCGATGCGTTTGTGCTCTGGTGTTCAAAAGGTTAAGTATAAATGACATAGGGGACCGCGGATCTGTATGGTGATTACGTCAGGAATATATACTAACTTTTTGTTTGCAAATCCTAGTAGATTTTGATTTGACATCATTTTGCCTAGCTTTTCAGTGATTAGCCAAATTATTTGGTTTTATTGCTTGCGGTGTTTGATGTTTAAGTAACAAATAACTGAAGTGGGGGAAATAGGAGTATTGCTGGGTCGTCCCATAGAGAACGTGCGTCGTAGATTAGCCATCTAGTGTCACAAATATGAAACTTTTACGTAAAAATACTTGACATTAACACTTCTGTGCTGCCACCCATAGGTCCTGCACGTTCCTTATTCATGTTCAAGGGGTCAATATGTCACGAAAAGATTGGAGGCTTATACCCAGCGGCTGACGTCTTTCAGCTGAAGTGATGACGCGATGACGATAGTTAGGTGACCACAGCTCTTTTGATTTCCATTTTCGACCCGAAATAGTACACAAGGGTCGAAGACGGAATCCAAGAAGACTGTGGCCTGATCTTGATGATGGTGGCGTTGAAAGGGTATTCAGCTACATCCGGGTGACTGGAAGTCAGAAATGCTTACGTTGGCGTAGGAGGGAGGGGTAAGAGCTTTGCTTAATACCTATCGTTTTCAAGGGGAGGTGTGGGGTTAAAAATGACTAAAATTCTGCTGACGTTATACTTGGACGGCCCCCCTTAGGAACATACACAATACAAACAATACTTTCTGCCTGACAAGTCAAGAACGTGGCACAGTCATGGTATGATACGGTGTAGTGGGCAGACTTCTTCAGATGTTAGTCGGTGTATTCCACGTCACCGGATGGCAGATTCGACATAGGGACGGCAAACCCACTATCAGGGGATGTGGACTACACCGGCAGCAGCGCTCCTGTCTCGTAGATCCCAGCTCCGACCTGAGCCGTCATACCTATACAGTAGAAGGTTCACATCCAAAACTGACTTTGTTTTTCAAAAGTGGGTACTTATATATTATTTGCACAAGCAAATCAAGCTGGTACACCAAACAGTTAGTTCAGCTGTTACACGTACCTGTAGCAAGAGTAACGTCGGTTCAGCGATGCTGGCGCCCATCACGTGGTTCTGATCCAGCACTTGAGGCAAGTTCGCCATGAACGCGTTGAAGATCGACGATTGCCTTCATGAACAAATAAAAAGATACACTACAAGTTATAATTTTATAAAAGAAGAGAAAACAGCTGTTCGTTTTTTCTTGAAGAATTCAAATGTAAGTTTTTTCACGGTCTATAGACCATGTTGCTCTAGGTATGTCTATCTCAGCCGGCGATTTTGGAAGTCGCATACGTTCCCGCGATCCCCGGCGTAGGTGGGAGATGGAACACCGGGGTGGATTTAGTCAGTAAGAGTCTGTCAGACCGCTCCAGGGCGGAGGACTTCTATGAGGATTTCCCCCGGTTAAAAAATGAAATTAAAAAAAAAACAGTGGTGCAGTCTTTGGGGACTGCCGATAGAAGTGAAAACTAAGCAAAATCAAGAAGCGTTCGGTGACGATGACGCGAGTTCCACGATTTTTGTTCACCCAAAACGTGCTCAACGCGCCTAAAGAAGTTTTCACTTCAAAAAGGTATGTCTATCTGCGACGGTTACACACCAAAAAGACAGATTCAAACCTAAATGCAGCGAGGTATTCTCCACTTTAAATTTACTATATTATAAAATAACAATACTTTCTTTGTGTGCACAGCTAAGAAGTGGAATTTCTTGTCGGAGTCTGTGTACTGATAACTACAACCTGCGTGTCTTCTAGTCAAGAGTGAATAGGTTACTTCTAGGCAAGCGTCTAGGCATCATGGATCACATCATGGCTGTCATCAAGTGAGGTTGTGGTGAAAAGCGAGCCTATTTATATACAAGGTGTCCGGTAATTGATGGATAACCTTGAAATGGATTATAGTAGAACTTATGGCCATTCAGAAAAAAATACGAAAAAAAAATCTATCATAAGAAGTACCTATCTACCATACATAGTACAAATTATGTAGTTAATTTCTGACCATTTAGTTGCAATTTGTTTAAATAAGCTATTTTTATTAATCATCAATGCCTGATGTGTTTTTTATCAATTCTTAAGGGTCAGGTATAACTGAATTAAAAAAAACAGTTGCCTTATTAAATTTTTTTGCTTCAGATTTTTTTCTTATACTATCTACCTATACTAATATAATGAAGCTGAAGAGTTTGTTTGTTTGAACGCGCTAATCTCTGGAATTACCAGTCGGATTTGGAAAATTATTTTTGTATATGATAGCCACATTCACGCGGAATGCTATAGGCTATACGAGAGCGGCAAATTCCTACGGGAACGAGAAAAAACGGTATATGCGCCTACGAAGTCGCGGGCAAAAGCTAATAAAAACCAATAAAACTTACCGTAATGTAAATGGTGCTATATGGAAGTACTTCTCCACACAGTTGTAGCCCAGCAACAGGAACAGGTGTTTTAGTACCAGCTCTTGAGTTTTCGACGACTGTTTATCCTCCATTGGATGGGCCTGGTCAGACCTGGATTGGGAGAAATTAAAAAAAAAAATTAGAGCGTCAACAGATTTTAACGGAAACATTGGAATAAGTTCGCAAAAGTCACGTTACACATTTTATGTAACTATAGTTAGTTAAATTTAGATTGATTGAAATAATTGTATTAAATTGATTAATATATTGTTTTTATATTATTAAAGTCGGTTTACGGACGGTAGTTTAACGTGACAACGTCATAACAAAACATTGATGAAATGATCTTAACGTTACAATGATCGTAACGTTACAATGAGCGTAACGTTACAATGAGCGTAACGTTACAATGAGCGTAACGCTACAACGAGTCATCCTTTTTCGTGCGTGCAGCCGGCGTTCATCGATTTATTAGACGTTGCCACGTCAAAAAAAAAAAAATATCATACAAACCCTCCAGACTAAGAAACTTCGTCTCGTGTACAAATAATATTTTTGTGAAAGATTCTTACCTTGATAAGAACTGCATGAGCAGAAACACGAGTAAGTTAGTGGTCTCCCTGTCAGCTTCCTCAAGATCCACGGCTTTTGGCAGAATAGTGGTCAACGTGTCTTCCGAACGACCGGATAGGGAGTGGAATCCATCTGTGGGCAGAACATTTTATGAGAAGGGATGATACTTGTTCTGTACGGTGTCCGACGTTAAAGAATAGCACCATCCCATCACTTCCCGTAGGCGTCGTAAAAGGCGACTAAAGGTCTCACCAGAGAATGGGCAGCAGCATTCTCTGTACATTGCAAAAGCTACACTATGATCGCCAACCCGCCTGCCAAGCATGGCGATTATGGAAAACCCATTGGGGGAATCCTATGTCCAGCAGTGGATGTCTTTCGGCGGATATGATGATGATGATGACACTTAGTAATATTGGAGTTGTTTTGATGGCTATGAGTTCACTATGGCACATTTTTTTTTCAAGTTACAGATCTATTCTAACAGTTCTTATGTATACGTCCGTTTTTCCTAGCTTGGTTCAAACTAATCATACGAAACTAACACGTATAAGTACCCCGTTTCCAATTAGTTCTGGACCGAGTTTGTGAGTTCGATAGCGATATTGTTGCGATATTGCTGCGTTATCTTGACATATAGCTTTAATGTAGACTAAACCAAGGAATGATAGTCATTGGAAGAGGATTGTCATATCAGGATTTTTAGTGAAGAAAGAATACCCGTGAAGAAAAGTTGCTCATTTTTAAAGGAGGATATGGGTATCCTTCCTTAAAAATTAGCATCTTTAATCATTAAGAATTTGAAGTTTTGGAAGAATTCCAGTTAAAGGTAAACAATTGGAGCAGTATACACACTCACCATGTGTGTTGTTGGACCTCTGCGCAGTGCCCAGCGGCTGTGGCGCCGCTAGCAGCTGTCCCAGGCCAAAGCGTGACGTTTTCCGTTTCAGCAATGGCGCCGAATACTGGCGGGAATACACTTTCTCGCGTTCTGTGAAAACACAATACTCAATAAGATTGAGAACTTATTTATTTATTTATTTATTATATACTTTATTGTACACCTCATAATAAGAACAGGACCAAAAAACAGGAAAAAATAATCGCAAATAACAATCGAAATCGCGAGAGCAATCACAATAACAATTACTCCGGCTTATTGTGACATTCCAGTTTAAAAGTAGTTAGCAGTATCCTTAAAGACCACATTGTATACAAACCTAAGGCGCATGCCACCAACATAATTAAAATAACACCATGCAAATTTTGAATATCAGACTCCATTCGTTCACGTGTTAAATCCGAAAAAAATTCAGCTGTTGTAAGAAAATCAGACAGCGACAAACCTTATCCTACATACTTAAATATTATGTCATTTATTCACCTTAATTCACCTACTCACCGCTTAATTTTCTTCAACATCCAACCAAAGATTGTGCTCAACGTAACCCTTAAGGTTTTTGATTCTTGGGAAAAGTCAAAAACCGAAAGAGCTTAATTGAGCATTCATGGGATGTCCTTAATGGATTATAGATGATGTGATGTGTGTATCTTCTACCTGACCCTTTGGAGATGATGATATGATATATTGTTCATACAGACCCATCTGAATGCATCACTGGCTTTCCAAATCTCCACCAATTCAAAATTTCTATGCTATGTGACCACTTCATAGTTTTATGTTGTAGGTATTGTCTCTGTCACTCATACTTGGCATCTCTTTCTTAAGCCTGATGTGCAATTTGACACAGCTCTGGGGAAGACAAAACAGGGGCATTATGTATGTATTTAATAATGCTTCCTAGTTTTGTCCTTTCCATCGGTGTGTTACACCTCCTAGGCTCCATTGAGTTTGACAAGCGCACCATCCAAATTATGTTACCCAAACATTTTAATATAGACTTCATTTGAAAAATACCTATCCCGATCTGGCCGAGACAAAGTGGGAAAAATTTAACAGGGTGGAGGTTAATTTGACTTCATGACCCTGTTTCGTACATTCTATCGATGTGCCACTTTGCAGCGGCCTTTTTTCACTGGAAAACACACAGACTCAATAAAAATAAACATTAAAAGCAATTATATCTCAGAAATACCACACAGCTACACAAAATATTGTACAGGAACTTTTTAAGCTTCTGTTGTTTAGTATCTTACCATACTTACTGAGAAGATATAAAACCCATCGGAGAAGTTGGTATCAGAAGACACATTAAAATAAAAAAAATAATCTCTTTATCTCAGACCTTTTTTTAGGCCCATAATATTGTTAGTAGTACAACTATGAAGACTTTATTCCATAAATACTTAACTAACTATATACACTAGAAATAAAAATAAAATCTCCTAACTAAATAACCTAAAATATGGCGTCAAAAAATTCATCCGCATCGCTGTCGACTGGAAGTGTACCCAAAAGACTGGCGGCATTGCCACGTTGTATGGCAATGCTTATTCTTTGACCAAGGTAAAAGCCAGCCCTTGGGTCACGTGAAGTGTCAACTAAGCGCCTTGAGAGATCTTTAAATAAGTTATGTGCTTAAGTAGTACAACTTAAAAACTATGTTAGTTAAATTTAAAAAAATAATTAAAGTATTCACCACCCTCTGGGGCCCCGGGCACACGCACTTGTGCTTGAACCCAGTGCCACAGAAGGGGGCTGTCGAGCTTGTAGCTGAGAACGTTCAGGATGGTGTTGGCGCTCCCACGCGTACGGAACATCAGCGAAGCGATGCGGCGTCGCAGCACAGTGTGAAAGCCATCTGTGTGCGCGTGCGCAAACATCGCAGACGCACTACAGCAGCGCGGGAGCCCCACCAGCACCCTGAACGCGTTATTATATTGTATTCGGAGAGCGTTGATGGCCCGCTGCGTGTAGAGCCCCACAGATTGCAGGTGTAGAGCCCCACAGATTGCAGGTGTAGAGAGTTTGGCAGAATGCTTTAAACAAAGTGATTTTTACCTCAAAACTACACCTCGCAAATCTGCGTGCCAACATTGCACAAACATTACATTACATTGTATAATTTATACATACAATGTCCATTTTGAGACCTAAGCTCAGATAGGAATGCCTGATCATTAGCTTATTAGAACCATACATCTAATCAAATAAAAAAATAGTATATTAAAATAATTAAAATAAGAGTCATTAAAAGGTAAATTAACATGAGTTAAAGATTATAAACCGAGCCACGACAAGATTGTTTTAATACCTAATCAAGGAGCGGAAGGGCGTTTCAGACTGTAACTGACTAAACCCATCCGTGTTCCTCCTAAAGCCCTTTGCGTTCCAGTGCCGCGGTGACTCATTCGAACAAATTCCGCAACAGTTTCATACACTACTTGTCTTTATCTAATTTTAACTCTCGGGTCGTGGGGTCCGAGTGCTCATAACCTTTCAAGACGCTTAGTTGACACATCGCGTGACCCAAGGGCTGGCTTTTACCTTGGACAAAGGATAAGTATTGCAATACAACGTGGCAATGCTGCCAGCGATGCGGACGAATTTTTCGACGCCATATTTTAGACTATTTTTAGGTAGTTATTTTTTATTTATTATAAATATATGTTGTATTTTCATTATTTGGTTGGGGACAGGTATTTTGTAAAATAAATTTTAATTTTGTTAGCTGTCTGTAGATAAAGTCCGTCAGTTAGGCATAACTTTTGATGTTATAATTGGAACTTTACGATATGAGAGTTGATACAAGTTGTTTATGGTTTCAGAAAACAATTAAGGGACATCGATTTGTGACAGCGAATATAGGAGAAGACCTTTTTAGTGCAGCCGTGAGACACACACTTGGTTCTGAGCATACCTACATTTCTTTTTTATTTCTATGTACCGTGCGTGTTTCATGTAAGTGCTAAATAAATATTATTCTTTCTTTCTTTTTATTTCAATGAAAGACGTTGTTTACTGCGTGCCACAAACCACCACGACGTGACTTGCGAAGCTACTAATAATCTATATTTGATTGACATGTATAGGTATGTCACCGGAAAATGGCTAACTCCGTAAGATGATAAAATATATCGACAGTTTGCAAACTCTCAATAAATTGTTAAGTGGCCATTTTGGAATACTTTTTACGCATCAAAATTTGATAGTCTATAATCACTCAAAGTCTTTCCGAGAAATTGAGTGTCACATAATCTGACATAAAAATGCGACCAATCAGGGAACACAAGTCTAAAATTTATACGTTTTCGTGATAGTAAATCTGGAAACAAGGCTCTCATTGGTTTTTTCAGATGTGAACTCACACCAACAAAGACAAATGAGGGGCCAAGTTTCCAATTTAACTATCAAACCAAAATAGGTAAATTGTAGACCAGAGTGCTGAGCGCCAGTTTATGTCATTCCACATATTCTCGAACCGGCACGGCACGGAGATATTATAGAATACAAGATTTTGATTCGTATAATTTAAGAACAAATGTTCATTTGACAATTTATCGAGAGTTTACTATCTCTCAAGTGAGTCAATAAACGAGTGAAATTTGCAAGTCTATATTTGGAACTTTGTGCACCAATATTTAGACACTCTGTCCGGTTGCTCGTGCGGCAGTAATGAATAAAAGTTGCGTCATTAATATTTATTACTATCACTAACCCTAGTTGACAACGTACGCAGTTCTGGTTTATATCCGACAAACTGATCTTCGATCTTGTCTCTCAGAGTTAAACTTGGCAAATTCTCATATATAAACACATTATCATATACATAAACACATTACCTTTCTTTTGCAACGTGCAGTCGGGTGCTGATTCCCTGGCCCCTATATTAGTGCATATAGTTTGGATGTTCCATTAGCCACGACTGAACGGCTCTTCGGATTATGAAACTTGGCAAAAGGGTAGAAAACGACCTGAATTAGGCCTTTTTATTCCACTAGGTAGTGCTTCCTCTTATCATATGTTTCAACTCGCACGTGTGCAAAGTCGTTGACTCAAGCGATCCCCGGCCACCTACTGCGCGGGCCTGCGGACGGCTCACGTTGGGTGGCTCGCTGTCCACCACCAGGCCCGGGTCGATGGCGCGTTGTGTTTCAAAGAGATGTCAGCATAGAGGACGGGGACCGCTAGGGCCAGAGCCTGCCAGGGTTGCGGAATTTTTTCGAAAGAGTCACCGCGGCCCTGGAACGCAAACGCTTTAGAAGGAACACGGATGGGTTTTAGTCAGTAAAAGTCTGACACACCCTTCCGCTCCACTCAGAGCGGAAGAAGTCATTTGATGATTTCCCATCCTTAAAAAAAAAGCCAATTACGACACGCGGTGACCGGCACCTTCGGGCCTAAGAAACAAAAAGAAAAGCTGGTTTGGCTATTCATGGTCGACGGAGAGCAGAGGTCAGTGTTTCTGTTTATACGAAAGCGAGCACTTCTGATAATAACCGACCCAATGACAACCGACCTTCTCCGATATAGCTAGTTCCCCTGCAGTACAAATCTTTCTTCCATTCTTCAATAAGATGCAAGTGCAGGACGCAAGCTGAAGTAACAATGAACCCGACTGTCAGTACTCCTGCAACATAGCCGTCCGGGCATGGTGCCGGAGGACCGCTGGTTGAGTTATGTAGTGGAGACCGCGGATCGGCAAGGGTAACGTGGAAAACCTCCCCGCTAGGTGATTTGACGTCCTTAAAGAGGTGGCTTGAACGTCTGGATGCGGAAGGCTGAGTACCAGGTGTTGTCATGCAGCTTGAGAGTTGGACATGGGCACATGTCCAACAGCGGACTGTGACCGGGCCAGTTAATTGATTGCAGGACCCGCTGTGGCGATTCTCGAGGGATGCGTGGAATTCATCGTCCAGGAATAGATGTGATTTGATTTGTATTTCCAAAGATAAATTACAAATTAAAGAACGTCCATATCTTTAGATGATTCTTTCTGCTCTCGAACCCTATTTGAGCTACTTTTAAAAACAACTGGTGACGAAAACTTTGAACAAATACATAAATCCTGCAATAATTAAAGTAAATCGAACCTTTAAAACTATCACAACAATGTAAAAAACCAATTAGCTTTGCTAGAAACTGTCCTATTACGGGTTTTAATATTTTAAGCACACAAAAATGAACTTTTAACGAAATAAGGTTTCTGGAATGAAACAGTGGCTATTTGTCAGACGCGCATAAGCTGCCGTGATTGGTTGAATGAATTACCTAGAACCAATGGTTTTCATTGACTTGTTTTGAAAATTTCATTCCGGAAACCGGGTGTAAATGAATCAGCCAATTATTGTGACGTAGAAAAATGTAACATCAACTGCATGTGCAATGCCGCCAAGCTTGTTCGCGTGGCCCTAAACACAAGTACATGATGACTCACCGTGCCTGGTGTCAGGATGTGGAGGCATGGTGGCGGGCGCG